>JAYMFX010202205.1:0-21560 GCA_036784945.1 Monocelis spectator | reverse complement strand
TTCTGAGATTGATTATTTTCAGTTGGTGCAGGAGGTTTGGAATTCTGAGATTGATTATTTTCAGTTTGTGCAGGAGGTTTGGAATTCTGAGATTGATTATTTTCAGTTTGTGCAGGAGGCTTGGAATTTTGAGATTGATTATTTTCAGTTTGTGCAGGAGGCTTGGAATTTTGAGATTGATTATTTTCAGTTTGTGCAGGAGGCTTGGAATTTTGAGATTGATTATTTTCAGTCTGTACAGGAAGCCACATTTCAATTTCAGCTTGCCAATTCTTTAATATAAACACACATTCAATGCCTTATTGTGTTTTAAATTACTGATAGTTCACTTCAATGGGATTGGAACATTCAACCCCTAGATTAATAGTTATGCCAACAATATGAAGATGCATTGTTTAAATCAAGTCTTACCTGCAATGTGTTGATGGGAACAATGATGAGAGCAGATCTCGCCTGAACACACCGGAAGAGAACATCCAGGAAGCCGATAATCTGAATGGTTTTGCCCAATCCCATGCTATGAGCCAGAATACAACCAAAACCACCTTCCGACTCAAATTGTTCCAGACTCTCAACCACATTATCGTAAAGGAAGCGAATACCACTCACCTAATTATAATCAAACAGTGTCTCGATTGTTAAGAAAATCCTTTAGCATGAAGAAATTCCTTAATTTCTCAAACAAGGAAGAGAATAATCGATTATTACGAGTAGGAAATAAAGATGTATCAAATTGTAAAGGAATGCATTCCTGTAAGTGTGATGTTCTGTAAATGTCTGCCTTACCTGATGGGGTTTAATTGTATTTGCGATTTGTGGAGCTAAGAAAAAGTCCTGTTCATTTTCTGGATGGCCCTTATTAATTAGAATTCTACCAAATTCGTCAAAAGTCATGCATTGTGCGTCTTCTCGAGCTTCTTCGGATAGGTCATCCAGATTGACATCTTCTTCATCATCGGCATCGCTGAGTTCTATCACCTCCTGATGCTCTTCATCTTCACTCTACATAAGTGAATATTTATAAAAAAATATTAAAAATCAACAACATACAATTCTCTACTCAACATCATTGAATTGTAAAATCAACTTACAGTGAAAAAGTCAGAATTAAAGTCATCATCATGAAGGAGATCGAAATCTTCATCATCACTGTCCCCAAGCATTATAGCATTATCCATAGAATCACCACTAAATGACTTGTATAACAAACCCGAAGAGGACATTTCATAACCGAGAGGAGCTTTCTTAATGGATGGGTCAAAATTATTCATTTTCATCCGATGTTCCATATTATGTTCCTCCATCGACCGCTGTAACGAATGATCACTGTTCACATTTGAAAAGCGTGAAGAGGCAGGCGGTAACACTGAGGGAGGCAGCGATGAAGCTGGAGGCAATAATGATGGTGGAAATGCGAAAGATGAACTTTTTTGAGGTCGTGAAAGTCGTTTTCTCTGAATTTGTTCTCCATATGGTTTATTATGATCATCAAATTTAGATTCGTATCTTTCCATATTACCAGGTGAATCAGAAAAGGAAAAGGGCTGTTGGGATACGGGAAGAGGCAGAGTAGGCTTGATATCTTCATCATTACTAGTAGAATCCATATCTTTTTCTGACCATACGTCACTGCACAACTTGGAATCAAAAGTTTCCGTTGTCAGGCGCGGAATTTTCGATGGTGGTAAATCAACATCAGTAGGTGAAGGAGAACCACTCGTTTCTATAGAAATAAAATTTGACAGTTGGTATGTACATCAATTTCATTTAATCTATTTTCAAAACTTTCTTACTGACTAACTAATTCATTCGATTGATTTACTTATAATAGGTTATTTTTCATGAAAACAAAAATTTACCTGCGATTTGAGAATTGTTGGTTGGAATATTTTCTGAGGTGTTTGGGAGAGTTTTCTCTTTATCAGATATTCTTTTCAAACGCTCTGATTCAGCCTGTTGCGCTTTGAGAACAACATCATCCAGACAAGTCTCATCAATTTTTCTGAATATTTAACAGAAAATTATATTTCTAAATATACATGTATCTTTTTAGCAAAAAAATATTCCACACTAACCTGATATTTTTTCTACCAAGATTTTGTTTCCTTTTACTTGTTTGTGGCTGAGAATGAACTGGTACCTTTTCATCATCAGGAACTAAATCAGCAATATCTTCTACATCATTCATTTTAGGTATTTCAAAGTCACCAGAAGCTACTTTATCAAGAATATCATCCAGACCTGACAAGTTATTGGTCTGGATGGTTTCATTTTGGATGGCTGTATTTGTAACTTCAACTGGATTTGGATTAGATATGTCAGTCATTCTGGCTAAAATTTAATTTATATAAAATATGAATAGATAGAATAATGCCTTATTTTTACTTGCTAGGCTGCAAAGTGTACCAAAAAGACTAATATGGTATAAATAATAATACCACAGTACGGCCATATCTGCAGCCTATACATTGATTGCACTGATTTAGCATAAAATTAGTAAATTTATGTAGGGTGAAAATACAAAATGAAGCTAAACCAAACTTTATGCAGAAAAATATTACATAGAATATCATTATGATCTATTCTTAAATAAGCAACATCCAAATATATCTGGATATTTTCATAAATGAATGATATATTGTTTGATCACTTTGTAATATCTTTAAAACACATTCTAAAAGAGTATGTTATTCTCATCTTAACAAGATTTGTATCATAATACTGAATTTTTAAATGAAATTTCTAGATATAGAAGGTATCTTATGATGTAGTTCATAGTGACATACCATAAACCTCATTAAAGCAAACATGTTCAGAAAAACTTGACTACTTATATTTATAATTTGGTTATAACCAAATTATAAATATAAGTAGTATGAATTAATATGAATTATAATTCATATTAAAAAAGCATGATGAAAATTAGTTTTGATACTATCTTTAAGCAAAATATTAAGAATATAGTATTTTTAAAATTTTTAAGGGATACAATTGCAATAAGATGATACAATACCTAATCAAATTAATTTATTGCATCATCCAAGACAAGCTCATATTTTATAATTGAAGTACAAAGCTTTAAATACAATTTTATAGTTCATAGAGTATGCAATACCTTTTATGTATTGAAGACAATTTTTATTACTACAGAAAAAATATTAATAAAAATAGGGTATCAAATATGGACAAAACATTGCAGTTCGATCAATTAATAAAATGGGTTCGAATTATTTTTAAAGTTATCAAATATTGTTTCAATGAATTTATTTATAGCGACTATAACAAAAATGACATCGATTCTTTTTTTTCACATGAATTTCCACACGACAATCGACTTTATGTTAACTAAAATTGACTTCAGCTATGCTTCACATAAAAAATATTTAAGAAGAAATGTATTTAGATTAATTAGATTAATCCATCCATAAATCAGGTGATTTAACACATGCATTTTATTTTTCTTGCATCGAGTAAAAATAAATTATTGTAAACTTTGTGGCTGTACTTTGAAACGACAAACAAAACACTGCTGTGAGGACGTTCTCTATATAAAATACTCTAGTGTGGATGTTCAACAAACGTTCAGCAAATGTTGAACCGAGTGGATCCCCTAATCAACAACATTATAAGAGAAAATTTCAGATATTGGAAGAATGAAAAGAACAATTTTGGAAGTAGCTTTCTTTTTTTTCTTGGGGCCATATTTCAAAACTGTACTCACCGCGTCGAAAAGTTCTCCATTGATTTAGCAGTCAATGAAACTCAATTATCATGTCCACGTACGCATAGCTATCGGGAATGAACTGACTCTGCAAACCATTCAGTAGATATTTATGTAGTGAAAATTGTATCGCGCTTATAATTCTCTCTTTATATGGAAAAGATTTGATCCGTGCAGAAAAAGTGTTGTGTCATTGATGTCTGATGAGAATTTGATTTTTGAGAATATATATATATATATGTATGTATCTAACTTTATATGAGATTAGACTTTATATGAGATTTTATATGAGTTGTTAGATGACACAGTTCAATGCAATGTCCACAATAAAAAGGTTTCTCTAAAATCTCAAATGATACCACTGGAATATTGATGATTTATTTAAATGTGCACAACAAAGCAAACTCACACGGGAACATATACTTATATTACTAACTGATTACCTATATCATTAGAAAAAGTGTACGTAAAATTGTCATGAAAAATATTTGTGTTGCGGATTAAGGCATTTCTGATTGGATGCAGTTAAGTTACAAAGACTATTGTAATTATAATTCGATTAATGCTTGCCTTAGTACAACATCATAGTGTAATCACTTATGGTCTCGGTGTCGATATATTTATAGGTCACGTTATATCTCATCGCATGCATGGGCTATGCTATAGATTGGGATAATTTTTATGAAGATTTTGATAATAATTATTTTAATTGATGTGATATTAACTGTTGTTAGTTTCCGAAAATTTAGGTAAATATAGGAAAATTTGATTAACCCAAACCCAAAGTCAAAACTTATCATTTTTCGTAAAAGCAGAGAGTGTCCTACCCTACAACTTCGTGATGTTCAACTCGTTGATAATATTAATCTTCTTGGTCTATTTATCTCTAATGATCTCAAATGGTCAAAACATATATCCGAACTCATCTCCAAAAACAATAAACGCATGTATGCTCTTTAAGTATCCTCACCCAGTGGTAAAGGATAGCTAGAATCGAAGCAGATTTGGCGAGTTAGAATCTGCTTCGATATTTGTTTCGGCGATATCGAAGTCGCCTGTTCTGCTTAATATCGAAGTCGACAAGCTGCTTAATTTCGAGCTAGAATTAAGGCGGATTCAGCTATGGCATATGTTCTTAAGAACATATGCCACCCAAAACAACTCGAAACTGTCTACTTCAGCTTGATTCGTTCAATACTGGACTATGGATCTCAAGTCTTTGTCTCCCTTCCTAAAAACCTCGATCACCAGGTAGATGTTCTCATTCGACGCTGTCATAGAATAATTCATGGTCACGACTGTACATGTACTATTCTAGGTCTACTCCTCCAGAAGACATCTCCTGTCTTGTAATCTGTATATTAAAGCCGAACTTAATAATCAACACCCTCTCAACCCTTACACTGTTAGCCGTAATCCTCGCAGTATAATCAATATCTTATTCAATTCTCCAGAACTAACAGAAAACAACGTCGTTTTTTTCAGTACATTCCCATTTACTTAAATTTAAAAAATATTAACTTTGAATTCTAGTATTCTTGTATTTTAGCTCGTTTTCTTTCGTTTTCTTTCTTTTTCTTTAATTTTCTTTACTTATTAAATTTTTTTTTTACCTCTTTTGGATTATTCTCTTAGTATTATTATGTTTTGATTTCCCTGGAAGATTAAAATGTTATTTTTGCTATTTTCTACTATATATACTCAATAACGTTTTTACTTTCTAAATGAATTATTACCTACGCATTATTATTATTAGCTATGTTTTGATTCATTCAACTCTTTTCATATGTTTTTCATGTAAGTAATATGTTTGTCTATAAGTATGTGCCTATTGTACCAATTGTAAGTATTGAATTTACGTCATATACTTCTCCATTCCCCATTCTGGACTATTTATTTATTTTATCTTTCTAAATAAAACGCTTTATTTATTTTTATTTATTTAAGTGATTTGTTGAGGTACTGGTAAACACTTCTTTTTATCTATGTGTATTTTAATGCATCTTTAGAATTTGGATTTTTTGAAATATTTGTATTAAATTGTAGATTCAGGGAGAGTTTTCAGTGACTGCAGCATCTTAACTATATAGGAATACTGTTAATACTGTTAATATGACTGTCAATATCAAATAATATGACTTTGGATGTATTCAGGATTTAGTATACATTACTTTTGCTCCTCATTTTCTAACTATTTTCAGCTTACCTTAAATTTATTTTATACTTTCTATTTGTTGATTTTATGAAGTTGTGTACAGCAGCGGTGGATGGTGTGTTTTTAAAAATATATATCAAAAAAGTGTTTTAAACATCTAAACTATATCAATTTATTATTATACAGTTTCGTTTTCATTCAACAAATTCTACACGTGAGTATAAACTAATATTTACTTTTTACAATTTAAGATGTTACTTTTTAAAACTTTATCTATTCTAATTTAATCTGTTATTTTTGAGCAAACTAAAAAGTATTAAATATTGGATGAAAAATACAACAGGTATAGAAAATAAAAGTTTTGATCTGTTTCTAATTCTATATCTTTATGTATTTTATGACATTTAGAGCTTAACAGAAGGTAAATTTTGCTATTATTAAAGAATTGAATATTTATATATGATTAATAAAAATGTTTTGATTAGAAATTGTGTTAATTTATAAAAAAATTATGAAAACAAAATTGTATAAATCATAAATGTATGACATGTATTTAAACATATTGTCATTCATCCAGATTTCATCTTGTCACCAATAAATGTGATCTGTGTAAGTATATCTAGTTATTAGAAATTTATATAGATTAAGTTCATTAAAAATCATTGACTTAAACTAATGTGCAGTCATGTCATTTTTGTAATTGGATTTAAAATGCAAAATAAAGTCCCCATTCTCTATATGTGAAAACTTCCTCACAGGCTTCACACTGTTGTTAACAGCAAGCATAATTCATTTTAGTGCCATACATTAAATAAGCCAATGACAGAATCGATAATTTTTGGTTGAGGTTAAGATCTACATCTACTCTCCATAATATATAAAATTCATACTATATTGATTTGTTTATTTACTGTATCATTACTTAAGTCAAATAGTTCAGATGATTATTATTAAGATAAAACATCAATTTGTGACTTGTATATTTCCTGTTATATTGATAACATCACAATTCACAATGATTGCAAGAATTTCTAAGTAAATTAATTGGTTGGATATTTTCTACAATGAATGACAGAGCATAAGATCTAAAACCAGCCATTTTTAAATTCATAAATTTTTATTCTCATGGAATCCATTTCATTTCAAGAATTTACAAGCTTATTTCAACACTGTGAACACTTGAAAATTTTTAGACCTTACAGGTCTTATGCATGATATAAATTCCGAAAATTGTAGGTCTCCTTGAGCGACATATGAATTTATTTTTGAAATAGAAATTTAGCTCTTGTTACTGGGAATGTTGTCATTGTGAGATGTGTGCATATAAATGCTCAGAATTCTGAGTGTTAATGTTTATACATCTTGCACTGACAACATTCTGTGTAATAATTAGGACTGTATACAGTCAAAAAATTTACAATAAACTTTTATTCCCAGAAACAAGCTAATTTTCTATTTTACAAATACATGATAGATATGAATGCTGATTGATTATTTTCTATTGTAGTTAGAAGAAATACTGTTGCTGAGTTTATACATAAACCTTTTTATAGTATTTAGTTTTATACACTATAACAAATATTTTGATTAATGTATAACATACAACTTTTAGCAATTGGCGATGGAATCTGCCGGTGCAGGAACTAGAGGAGGCTTTAGAGGATCTTTTGGTGGTCGGGGCCGTGGTAGAGGACGTGGTCGTGGAAGAGGCCGAGGTAGAGGACGTGGAAGGGGATCTAAAGATGAAGAATGGACACCTGTTACTAGGTTGGGAAGGCTAGTCAAAGATGGAAAAATTTCAACATTAGAGGAAGTGTATATCTACAGTCTTCCAATCAAGGTTAGTTTTATACTGGTCATTTTGTTACCATGATATATTGTATTGTATTTACTTTAATAAATATAACATTTGTTTTGTAGGAATGTGAAATCATTGATCATTTTCTTGGTTCAGCTCTAAAAGATGAAGTTTTGAAAATCATGCCTGTTCAAAAGCAAACTCGGGCTGGTCAAAGAACTCGTTTTAAGGCTATTGTTGCCATGGGTGATCATAAAGGCCATGTTGGATTAGGGGTGAAATGTGCTAAGGAGGTAGCTACTGCAATTCGAGGTGCAATTATCCAAGTATGTTTTTATTATCACCAATAATCACATCTAGTTTTGTATCATTTGTGTATGTTTTATACTGTTATACTGTTACCTTTTTCAGGCTAAGTTATCTGTTATTCCTGTTCGCATGGGATATTGGGGTAATAAACTTGGAGACCCTCACACTGTGCCATGCAAGGTCACAGGTAAATGTGGCTCTGTATTAGTGCGTCTTATTCCTGCTCCAAGGGGTACTGGTATTGTTAGTGCTCCAGTCCCTAAGAAATTGCTTCATATGGCTGGTATTGAAGATGTCTACACTTGTGCTAGAGGACAGACTGCAACGCTTGGCAACTTTGGTAAGCTTATTTACTATTTTGTTAGTGATATTCCACTTCAGCATGTGTTAGTAAAGGATTACAGTGAGCCAAATGCTGGAATAATGTTATTTATTTAACGAACTTTCGTCTTTACAGGCCTTCTCAAGTTGGCTTTTAATGTGTTTATATATGACACAAGAGAAAAAAATTAAATCTGGTTTATCCATAGTGTGTGGTAACATACATACAGTGAATTATAAATTCACTGGTCTGGTTTATTTCTGTTGTTAAGCAACTTTAATGTCGAGTTTTCAAATTTAAATCCTATATTTTCAGCCAAAGCTACCTACTATGCCATTCGATCGACTTTTGAATATTTGACACCAGAATTATGGTCTATTGAGCCTCAAAACAAGCATCCTTTTGTTGAATATAGTGATTATCTCATGAAGAGTAAAATGAATAAATAAGACAATTTTATATCATATTTTTTATTCGAATAAAGATTTTTGGAATGAATTACTACTAATGGTTTTTTTTTTCATTTGAAAAAAAGTAGATCGCGATTCGGTGCTGTCTATTTGCTATAAATTGATAATAAAGTCGGCAGATATGACAAATTATAAAATGATGCACGAATTATATCATACTATAATATATAATACATAGTAAATTATATAATAGCGTATAAATGCTACATTGATTATGAATATTAAGGTGATAGAATTTAGTATATAATCTTCGAAATAAAAAACGCAGAAATAGGTACCCAAAAATATATATTAGGCCTGTTCATGAAAAACATCGAAGAAGTGTCCAACAACTGTTTATTCCCACACATTATAGTCCGATTTTTTTGAGGAAAGAGTCAAAAAGTATTTCTCGATTATACAATTTGGTGTCATAGATTTTAATTTAATACGCGTCTTTAGTAGAATTATGATGGAATAAATTTACAAATTGTAATACACTATAAAAACTGCTACCAATAATATCTACTTAATCGAAACGAGATACAGTAGTACCGTACTGATTAACGGATTTTCATTTCAATCAGATTTTGTTGTTATATTACATTTTAAATAAAAAGTAAAATAACGAATTATTTTATTGAATGAGTCATCAGTACGCATTAGGTATACACTTAGTTGCAGACGTTTTTCAACACTTGCAAGATGGGATATGAACTTACAAAATAAAATTTTATAAAACATAGTTTTATGTGAATATGGAGTGGCACTCTGAATCAGATTATGGAGTCAAATTGAAAATCAAATTATGCAGGCAAATCGACGAATACTCAACTGTGATTCGCTAAGAAGTAATCACGAATTCGCGATTCAGCTCGACTGCTGGCAGCTGCCATGTTTCTAGTTGTCCCCTCAATTAAAATCAGATTGAGATTATTATTTACATCTCTATGCGGTTTAATTCAAGTTTTTTTTAAATTGTTTATTTACATTTAAATATTCATTGGTATGGTGACAGATAAATAAACTCTTTTTAAAAAGGCGGAAAATGGAAGGTATTGTTTATTTGTAATCTCTTATTTATTGTGTTTATAATTTAGTGATTTTAGTGTATTGATTTACCTTCAAAATACCTGATTAGATTGTTTTGATAAATTATTTTAACATATGAAAATATTTTACTTTGTCTTTAACTAAAATTCATTAAAATAGGATTTTTTTAATGTGATATTTTTTGTTTATTTTATTTGCTCATTAACCAGAACATTAATTTATGAAACATGTTTCATTAATTTCCTTTTATATGAAGGTTTGATTTTTCATCTGTCATTGTAGCCATTTTTACTCCTAAACAAGCTTTATTATAACTGTATTTAAAATTGATTATTACTCTTATATTTTTCTAATTAGACTCCGCCAATATTAATGAAACAATTTATTACAGTGCAATACAGTGCAATTATATGGCAGAATGCTTGATTAAAAATATTGATGTCTAACTAACATCATACTAGAGATTTTGCTGTCATTGCAAAATACAATTTCTCTAGGCTGGCTGAAATGTAGCTGCCCAGGAAAACCATATTATTTTTCTAGCCAGATTCAGGGGTTGGGCTGACTGAATTGTAATAAATACAGTAAAAATAAGCTTTCGAAATTGAGACTTTACAAAAAATGTGCATGGATAATAATCAGTAATACACATTAAAAATATGTATATGTGCTTATTAAGTGGGTTCTGCATTATGAGAAATTTAACTTTAACATAGAAAAATTTATACTTTAAAATCGATATTGTTTTGGCACATTTGGTAAAATCAAGCTTGCTTGATCCTAATTTACCAAATGGCTGATAAGGAAATTATTCATAAACACTATTTGATAATGCTCAATCACTTTGTCAGGTTTTGAATGTAAAGTTTGGGTTTTAAGACTAAGACTAAAACTTTACTATTCTGCAATTTGATTCAAATTATTTACACAAAAGTCCATTGCTTTAAAATAAAATTGATAATGTTAATTTTTCAATTGCTAAATATAGTTAAAAACATTTCAGTATGATGTCTGGTGAGATCTGCATGCTTCTTTCAAATAGTTTTGAATATTGTTGACCATATTGTTCAAGCATATTACATCAATTTCTTGCTTTTTAAATAATATTGTCATTGATGAAAACATTTATTAAAAGATACTCCAAAGAAAAAGAATATTATGGCTACTTTTTATACTGATTATATGTTATTAAAAACATAATTGATCGAAATCTTTTTGAGTAAATGGAAAATATTGATCTTTTACATCTCACATTTATTGAAATAAATTTCTGATATGTATTAGTAATTTAGGAAATGTATGAGTTGCAACTATTTCTCAAAAATGTCACAAAACATTGGCAGATAGTTTCCTAAAAGTGTCTGTACACTCAAAGTCTTACTCAATAATATTCTTGGTATTAAAAACTATTATTATACTTTTAAGTAAAATATACAAAATTATCCAAAATAATAGATTGTCAGGATTATCATGAAATCAGTCAGTTTAAGCAAAGAGTTGGATTAATAAGAGTAAACTCCATATAGACATTGAGTCTTCAGTCTAGACTTAACTTTGGAATGTTTTGCAACACATTAAAATTGTGTAAGTGATAGTAGAAAACTTTATAAGCAATAACTCAAATATAAAAATGGAAACTTTTCCAACGAATTTTACTTTCATAGTTTTATGAAATATTTAATAACATCTTTATATTTCTAATGCATAAAATATTTGATTAAATGTAATTTAGATTTTTCTGTAATTCTATTTGATTTTGTCTGCTTTAGTTCCTTTGAAAAAGGCAAAAAAAGAAGCGGCTGTTCTATCCGAATCAAGTCTTAATAATCTGGGCAAAGAAGCAAAAAAGAATGACCTTCAATTATTTATGTACTTAAATGTCCCAACAGTTACCATTATTAGACACATGTCGGAGCCAAATAAATCTGATATGCCCTCGGAGCAGTACGAAACTGCATGTTATCAGAAACTATTATTGTACTGGAAAAAGATGCGGGAGCAAGGAGCTAAAGATAAGGATCGTGTAGCAGATCTTGAAAGAGCTCTGAGAGAGTCGGGTCAGCCTGATCTTGCAGAAGTAGTGATTGAGAGACATAGGTTAAACATGGAATTATCGCCGGAAGTTTTCAGAATGTAAAAACTACATTTTTTTTAAGGAAATGCTGAAATTTTATACTTTATCAAGAATTATTTAACTTTTTCTTTATCTAAATAAATATTATCCTATATTATTCTGACTATTGAACATTATTTTATTCATATCCGAGTATTTTGTGGAGGAAAGAATATAGTTTTTTTTTCAGTTTTAGTATTTTTCGCTATATTCTGTGTCATGTCGATTCTTCATAAATTCTATTAATTATACATACTATATATTTACAGTAGTAAATCAAGAAAAAGATATGGAAATAATTTCGTTGTCATAGCATACAATTTATTCGATGGTATCGAGGGCATTAATTCTTATAATTAGGAAATTGTATGCTATGAGAACGAAATTATAAGAATTAATATTGTTGTTATATGGTACATAGTTGACAGTGCGCAAACCTGAAAAGCTCATCAGAATTTTTAAACAGGCTCAATTTGACTGGTAACAAGAAAACGGGGTCTTATTACCAGTCAAATTGAGCCTGTTAAAAAATTCTGATGAGCTTTTCAGGTTTGCGCACTGTCAACTAAGTATCATATAACAACAATATTAATTCTTATAATAATCAAACCTTAATAAGTGGGGATTTTTTAGATGCATGAAAGTTAACTGCTTCAGATGTTTAGGTATAGTAGGTAGGTAGGTATCTATTTGGTTCACACTTTTATCTAAAAAATATAGGAGTAATCTTCTTATTGTGTGGATATTTGAATACATAATACATATACAGGGTGGCCTAAAAGTTCACGGCCCAATGTTAAATTGGTAAATTGAGTTGGATTAGTAAGATGATAAGCTTAGTCGATTTGTAGCAGACCACCCTGTACTATAGGTTTATAGGCACATTTAACTTTAAATTGTTAAATTATCTTTTGTCCAATTCTGGTGTTGTGGAAATTATGGGTTAATTCGTTTTCGGTGTGATTATAGAAACCATTGTCTTTACACTGTTTGAGTTTTTGGTTAGGGTTAACCAAACTCTTAAGCAGGTTGTTATTCCACTATAAGTATGTAAGCAAGGAATTTAATTTCCAAAATTGCAAATACTAAGATTGTAGATCAAGAAAAATACAAAAACTAAATGATTTCAATATTCTATATTTGAATCGATCAATTAAAAAAATAAATAGACATCTGGAATAATAAGGACGGAAATGATCATGGAAGAGATCATATAATAAGAAAAGCGAAATATTTAAGAATTCAATATTCTTAGGCTGACACAATTTCTAGAAATAAAAATGTGACAAAGTGTAGAATTAATTTAGTGTCATAATTTTCTGTTAGACGACGTAACAATAAATTATTCTAAAAATCTTTCTTGCAAAAATTCCTGATAAATTTTGAATAAATTTGCGTAGTATGGATGTTTATCGGAGAATTTCTTCAATGATTCTGAAATTCATATAGAGAATGCGTTTCATTAAAATATACATATACATAGATAGATTCATTACGAATCAAGTCGCTTGAATTGTGATATAAAACAATTTAAGAATGGATGATTAATTTACCGAATGATATTTGTCCATTCTTATTGGTATCAATTTGATTAAATATTTTCTCGCATTCTTCCATCGACATATTAAAACTGGCTGACATTATACGATGAAAATCCTGTAAATTGACGTATCCTTTCCCATGTTTATCAAATATCTAAAATTAAGCGAAACATACAAATCATATAAAACAAATAATTGAGATGTTTGTTTGCTTTGGATAAGACAGTATAGAAAGACTAAATGTCACAGTCGAATGTCTATAAATATCTCTTTCTTCTAAAAACGAAACTAAGTTTTGCTCTTAGCCGTAAATTTATAAAAAATCAGAGATATGATTGGTTCGTGTGTTTAAATGTCAGTTTGGAGAAAAATGTGTATTCCATTTCAACCATGTTTTTTTCAGCACGTTTCAACCTAAACGTATCGATCAACAGTTACATATTTTTGATATGGAAAATACAAGTATTGCAATAAACTCTTTAGGGACTGTAATTGCAATTTTTCTGTAACTCCTATTTTCTATATAAAAAATAACTCTACAACTTCTCAATTACTTGACATATAGAAAATTATTTCATTGATATTTTAAAATCAGAATCAAATGAATCCCATATGAAAAGTTAATGTTTATATGTTATGACTGTTATGAATTCATTTTTTCTCGCATAGAGCCATTTGAAATTCTTGATATTGTTTCCTCCTCAAGTATGTGTATTTTTAAAAATCGTTTATATAATTTCAAAAATGTATTATAAGCAGTACATATAAGTGCATTCTTATGCCAGTATTTGCCCCTTTGTTTTACCTTTAGTACAAATAAATAAATAAATAAATTTTATTCATTCATTCATATATAGATGAATAGATAGATTTAATTTGTAAAAGTAAAAAAAATAATTATAATATGATGAATGAATTGCTTTAAGATATGGTACTACACTTACTTTAAACCCATGCCTTAAAGTTTCTTCTGTGCTAGCTGGCTTCACAACCAGTGCCATACTAATAATAAATTCTCTGAATTCAATCTTTCCATTTCCGTTCTAAAACAAACAAAACGACTAAAAATAAGAAAGCCATTAGAAGACCTACATATATATGTACATTAGACAATGTCATGAAATTTAAAATAGTCTAACAAATTTACTTACTCTGTCGTACATACTGAACATTTTTTCTAAAATAGACGATTTTGGAATACCAAGATATTTTGAAAATTCATCGTAAGAAATCTCCCCTTCATTAGAGATATCTGAATAGTGTTTTAATAATTGGGTCGCCGTGTCAAAGTCAAGACTATAGACAATAATCAAAATAACAAAAAAATTATAATTTTAAAAATTTCAAATAAAAATCTTTATGTTAAAAAATGTGAGCCACTTACTCTAATTTTCTTCTTAGCTTAGAGAATTCGACGACACCGCAGTTTGGGGGTAAGTTATACTCTTTGGCAAGCATCATCAATCGACAATCTTCATAAGAATGATCACTGATAGGGATATTAAGAGCTCTAAATTAAATTATAAAAAAGATGATAAAAAGAATAAAAATCTTTCCAATTATTTGCAATTAAAAAAATTACATCCAATCAAATAATAGCACGTAAAATAGTTTTAAACAAAATTGTTCCAAATAAATTTGAAACTAGTTAGGAGATGATGATGAGGTAAAGTAGAAATTGATCGCTGCATTGTTAAAATTTAGGAGAAATTTATTGAAAAGTTAAATGGTTAATTATAAAATCATCAAAAGTCAAAGAGTTTTCCAAACTCCATCAAAATATAAAGATTTGTTTTTTAGTGTTTATTTAAGAGTTTCTATATATGAATGTAGTTAATTTTTATGAGCATACTTAGCCATGACATTTCTCACATTATCAGAATATAGTTTGGGGTTAACTTTTTCTTCTTCATTGGGATAATAGACTGGAAGGTGCTGAATAGTGACAAAATATATAATGTACAAATCAGTGTTAGAAAATCAAAGATTTGAAATTTTCCTAATAATTCGATATAATAAGTTCATTAAAATTATCGTTATTTAACACACAAGCCAGCAAATAACATTTTTCCATACATATACTTATAATCGATTCTTGGCAGTTAAAAATTCTATGCCTTCTTGTTTTTTTGTTCATTGGTACAAGATTGTTACTAAAATTCGGTTAAAATTAAATATACGGGTCTTTTAGATTGACACCATTTTACTTCTCGCCTAAGAGTGATAAATAGCGAGGGATAAGGGATAAAAATCTCCCACATCTCAAACGGATAAACATAGATTTTTATGTTTGTAACGGTTATCATTGAAAACATTGTAAATTGTTTGGATTTTATGTAAAGCTTTCACTAAAATATAAGATTACAGTAAAAATAAGAGGTTCAAATTCTTGTGCATGCATAAGAATCTCTTATTTGGATAATGATTCTTTATGGAAATAAAAAAGTAGATTCGTATTCATTAACTCTCCAGAATCTTCCAACATTTTTCACAGATAGGTATACGTAAAAAGGGTTAAAATTAGGTTATACATATTCTATATCCAAAGTTCCCATCGGAGATTTTTATACCGAATTTCAAGGAGCAGTTTTACAAGCTTGATTTCACTTTCAGACCTTCGTATTTTTATGGAAGAGAAGGGTATTTAAAAATTTAACGCTGAATGAAAAAATAGGCAGGAAAGAAATAATAACAAAATAAGATACGACGAATTATCTATTTCATTAAAACAAAAAATAACAATAAATATTATCTCACCTCAACAACCATACGAACATTAATTTGACACATGTTGAGCCAAATCAGGGTGGTACTAAATGAAACACATCAATATCTCAATTTTGATTCACTAATACACATTTGCAATACGATTATTTATCATAACAATGAATAAACAATTACAATTAATATTTATTACAATGAGAATTAGAATACACAAAATAAAATTACTATTAAATATGGACTAATCGCAGTTTAAAAAACAACAACATTAAATTATATTATGTAAAGAGAAAATAAATGGTATCCTTAACAGCGTTCTTAAACTGAAATGACGGTACAATAGCTAACAGTTGCTATAATAGCATCAGCCAACTAAATCTTGTGCTACTATACATCCAGATGACCAGATTAGAGAATCGAAAAGATTACCACAGAGACCTGGTTGGTAGTGTAGAGATAGTTATTTTCACAAGAACTTGCTTGTTCTGGAATGATAATGGTTAATATACCTATAGTGAATGATATTTTATTAGTTCTTAATAATAAATGAGCAATTTATTCAGCTTACAGTGAATAGCTTTCCATTGTCCACGTAACTGTATCCTATAATAAAAAATATCGGAGATTGGCGGAAAGGAAAACCAACACAATTGTTTGCGTGTCACTGCTCGTATTATACAATTAAATACATTACGATGCAATATATATATGCAGCTCTATACAATATTTCATTCCTGAAAGTACATAGCCGAGATTCGAACTCTCGATCCCGGATTCGAAAGATTAGCAAAACACAAATTAAAGTTGAAGAGGTTGTGAGTTTAAATCGCGGCTATGTACTATTCCCGATCGGGAATGAAATATTGTACCCATAAGGCTGTATGGAGATTATACTATCTTAGCATTTAGCAAAATAGCGAAAGTGATAAAAAATATAAAAGTCATTCATTAAACTCACATATTTGTTAGGATATCTTAAAATTACTGGCTGAACAGGAACACCGGGAGCAAAGGCACCTAAATAAAAAAGTTTGGGTCAGTAATTCAAAAGCCTATAAACAAAATACATTCTTTTCTTCATGAAATTTAAATATCTGATAGACATCCATCCACTAAGTTTTACATTCCAGAAAATCGAAATTTAATAGTATTACTATGAGTAGTATTGTTAAACTATTTTAGCAACAGTCATTGATAAGAATCTAAATCTCTTTTGTTTTATTTGAACAATATATGATCAAAATACCCTAATTTTCGAAAGTTTTCGAACTGAATTATAGATTTTGTATAATACATGCAAATATCTATTGAAAGGATGACGTAACAAGAAACTCTATTTCTATGGCACGTATAGTTGTTTATCAGACCTTTTTAATTACTGAATGCATACCCGCTTTGAAATTAATTAGAGCAGTTCTATTTGTACAGGTCCCTTCTGGAAAGATAGCAATTTGTGGCAATCCTTTGGCCGGATTAGCTCGATCTTTGATTAAATCTAGAATTTTCATTCGATCTTGTTCATCTTGTCGATCAACAAATAATATTTGATTCAACTGACCCAATGCTATATTATAAAGCGTTAAAATAATGAATTATAATGAATCAAATCATTGATCAGCATTTCTAAAGTGATGACAGTTCAAGGACTTACCGCCAACGCCGGGTATTTTTTTATTAGATGCTTTTGAAATGGGACTGAGAGGACTACGCAAACTGTAAACTACCATGTCGAAAAGAGTTGAATGTGGCGCAACCACCAGGATCATAGCTTCATTTCTTCTGGCACGATTTCCTATCACTTTGATATTGTGAAAGCCAGCAATTCGAAATGCAAAGCGACCTAATTTTCTAATCATTCCTCGATATTGCCTATATAGAAAATAAATCCAGAGTTTTTAAGCAAAGCCATATATATATATAGTAATCAAAATTACAAATTTTAGCATCCAATCATTTTGTGAATACAGAGTTCTTTAATGAAAACTTTGACATCATTTGAAAGAGATGCATAACTGAGAGTAAAAAATCAGAAAATGACTTGCAGTGACTGCTGTTATGAGATAGCGTGATTTTCGTTCAGATAGGTATTCATCAAAACATATTGATAAAAAATTCTATAAACTCTATGTTTGGACTCAATTAAAAAAACATGCGTTATGCATTACACAAAATGGTATGCTTCTAACCATTTATGGACTTGTTGCATTTAATTGATAATTTGTTATGGATTATATTTTGATAAATTATGCTTATAGGTATGTTTTTAAACACTTATACGTTTCCCATACATTTCTTATAAAAGACACGTGATTCCAATTTGTAATTACAGTCAAATGCATGAGGATAAACTTTATCACTGAATTCATTATCTAAATATAACCGGGCTAATGCTATGCCAGCCATGAGCATCAGTGCCATATAAAATTTATACGATACACAATCTCACATTATTGATCAGAAATGCTTTACAATATAAATGGTAACCTTTGCTTATACATAATATGTGTATAATATAGTATAGTAATACAGAAATTGAATAGAGCGTTGACTATAGTTAAGATTTATAGAAGCTTACTTACACAAGATGACTGCAGACTTTAGACTCAATATATACTATAGCATTAAAATAGATTCTAATTCATAGATTCAATACAGAACAAACAACTCTATTAAACATAATCTGATTTTGTAGTAATTTCAAATTTGATCTTTTTGATCAAAACAGTAAAATATTTTTGTTTCTTACTTTCTCCAACCAACAAGTGGTTTTTCCCAGGTGTTAGCAGAAGCAGTTAGATTGGCAATGGATGCGAGTAAAAATACTGCACTCACTGTGCCTGTCAAAGCAAGCATTCTGATGGGAAATATGGTCACACTCATAATACCAACCTGTTTGGGAAATGAAATTTTTATAATGCAAAGAATAATAAAATTGAACAAATACTTATAGGTATCGTTACTGAAGTTATTTTAAGGGATTAGTACTGAAGAGACTAGAATTACCTCGACACTATAATTAATCTGACAAAAAGCGGAATAACCTCAACAGAGCTCTCACATATAAGAAGATAAGATAAGAGCTGTTCTGAGAAGAACTCTGTCGATGTTATTATTCCTGTCACCGATTATAACTTCACGACACACTTTTTAAAGATATGCTGGCAAATTTAAAATATGATTCAGACTATTGAATGGTGTATTTAAGCATTTAGATTTAACAATATGTACACAATATACAATGATGTCAAAATCTCGACCGATCTTTTCGGTGATCTGGTTAAAACAATGATGATGAAAGAGTGCAAATAGAACTAATCCTTTTAACCAAGAAATTGCCTTATCAAATTGATACTGGAAATTGAAATTGAAATTAGCTCAGTCGCTAAATGATCATCAGTTTGAAGGACAGCTGATATTATATTTCAATTTGATTAACGTAGAATTAAAGATATTACCTATTACATATATAGTGCAACGTTGTACTGTACTGTTCTTATAGTCAAAAAACTATAACTCAATTCTATTAATTTTGGAATACTAGTCTTTAAAGAAATATTAAACATTGACAGTTAGTATTAATAAAATATAAAAAGGAAGAATTACTTTCATCCATTGGTACCAGGGCATGTGCAATGTGTTTTTAAATGGATTCACATCAGGATCTTCGAAAGAATGCTGACGAATTATATCAACTTTGGTATTCATTATACTCCTGTAATTCAGAGTTAAATTTAATACAATTATAGAGCAATAATTATAATGTGCAAATTTAAATAGGAATCACTGTTTATGAGAGTAAAATATCACTCACCCAATTAACTAAATCAATCACTATCAAAAATCATTAATTTTCCCAATTTTAACGATTCAATATTCCTTAATGTTTGTAATTTTATATAAATTTAATTTTCGTGCAACTCTATTATAATACAGCAAAGAGTACAATAGTTTATCTCATGTTGATCTATTTCTAATGCTTATCTATAGGACTGTTAGGTGACCCTCCAATTCTATGGAAATTTAGACTTCTCTTGGATACTAAATAATATCTGTATGCTCTTCGTTTCCAAGGAATAGAATTTTCCATAGAATTATAGGGTCACTTAACAGTCCTATTGCTAACAATTTAAGGGGATATCTTTGGCAAACACAAACCAAAACTCTATGCGCAAACCAATAAAAATATGGATTGTTCAAAGACAGTTTCAAGCCTGGTCTCCTCTATAAATTACAACGATTATGATTTAATTTATTGCATAATTTTAGTATGTACATATATTAAGTGCCCAAATCAAAAATATACACAATATCTATAGATTCTAATTTAGATATAGGTACTCTAACCATAAAAATAGAATATCTGTTTTCCAGAAAGTTAGTGGTTTAGAAAATTTCGATGACTCAAATTAACACACATTAAATAAAGAACCTTCAATTTCTATGACTCATTCTTGAATCTAGAGATTATAGATTTTTTAAATTGTTATGCTGGCCACTCTGTAGATATGCGCTGGTAAATTCAATTCTATGGAAATTAGAAACTGTATTATATAACAAAGCATGCTAACAACATAGAAATCCGAAGTTTGTCGTAGAACCAAGTAAGTGTGATGATATGTAGGTGCTATTATGCGAAAAACGAAAGTGGTTACAACGAGCCAACCATAAATTCATCATTGAGTGATAGTTGCTCTAAAATTCGGTCTAACTTTCTGTAATAATTATCCTAAATTTCTATTAATCTAGCTAGGATATGTCTATGTAATTCAATTTGCGGGCATTAATTTCTCAATTAGCGGGCATTTAATGAAACATATTGAAATACAAAGTTGGATAATCATACGTAATTACAATATTCAAAAAATTTGGCAGAATTTCCCTCCCACGTAGACCGAAATAATAGATTAAATTAAATATAACTTCCATTTGTAAAATCTTCTGTGTTGAGCGATCAAAAAATGTGCGTATTGTGATCATATCTTTGACTTCAATAGCTGGATATGCATCTTCAATCTGTGTTTGGTTGGAACGTTTGTATTTATACACCATAGCTTTTAGAACTTCATTTGCTTTTTTAAATTCTATGTCACCAATGATGTCTACGCCTTTATTCATAAAGAATCTGTAGAGGCCAGCACGAATACAAATTAGTGTAGCTGAAGAATACATTTTGCTGTCTTTTGTTCTCAATGAACTGTAAAAGTACCGCAAATAATTGTTTAAAATTGATTTCGGTATATTTTTTAAATTTGTTGACAATTTCTTTTCAGCTAAAAATGTTATAAAACGGTTAGAATAAGTTTTCTTCATCAATGTCTTCTGGGATATCTGGTGTTTGCAGTTTTTCGCTATTTAACATTTCTAAGAACTCATCTGAT
>JAYMFX010201872.1:0-10960 GCA_036784945.1 Monocelis spectator | reverse complement strand
TTAAGTTGATGAGGTGCTTGGTGATCGGAGTCATCCAGGGCTTATCTGAGTTATTGATATTAACATGAAGTTTAGGAATGAGTTGAAGAGAGGATCTGAGAAAGTCATTGAGTTTCTTGACCTTATTGTCAATATTTTCATCGAGGTATATTTCCGCAGGATTATGATGTGCTAAGTGATTCAAAAAAATATCAATATTCGATTTACGGAGATCGAGGAGAGTACAACGTTTAATAGGGAAAGAATCCGGATGACACGCTTTGAGAAACACAGATGAGTGATCAGAATTGGCAAGTGGGCTAACAATATCGGCAAATTGAGGATACAATGTGTTTATCTTCTTAGATATGAGAATCTTGTCGAGAATATGATTACCTCTGGTGGGACTGTTCACTTTGTTAATGAGATTTAAGTTTGACATAATATCTGAAGTATTGTAGTCGTTAAAGTCTCCCATTAGAATAATTTCAGCCTCAGTGTTTGAAAGCTGAATGATGTCGATGTTGCTAATGATGAAGTCACTGATTGTAGAGTGATTATCTCTGGATAGATTAGGAGGAATGTAAACCAAACATAAAATAATATTGCGTTTGGAAATGTGAATAAACAGTGAATGTGAATATCCAATCAATAAGTATCCATAGAATATATACTTATTCTATGCCGCTATCTCATATAAAGTAAAGGCTGCTTGGCTGCTTCCTAATATGTAGGTAGGTAGCCCACGCAGCACGCAGCCCACATTAACCAGCAACAGGAGAAAAATCAATGAACCAGCCTACAAAAGAGGCGCCTTGCGAAGTTGTAGGCGCCATTTGCGAAATAAAGGGAGGCATTCGACCCAACGCCCGCCCCCCCCCCCCCTAACGAGGCGCGAATGAGCCAATGAAGATCTAACAATGTGGATGACAATGTGAATGCTTGCGAACCTAGCACAGGCATTCTGGATACGCTGTTAGACGCTGGATGTTTTGAGAAAATAAAAGCAGAGAATGATCAATTTCAGCCTCAAATTAAATCTTTTGTCATGAGCTACAGATGCGAAGGTAACCGCTCAAAGATCGAGAATTTCAAGATGTGATACACATGCAGAATTCTAAGAATCTTATGGAAAGATGGAAATATTTTTAAGACCAATAAACAAGTTCTGAATCGAGCGAATGAAAACAAAAAACATCTATACTCTCAGATTGCTCATTGCAAACTCAGCCTCTTTGGAAATGCGGTTGTCCTCATGCCTTAAAATAAAAAAGCCAATATCATTTACCTACAAGACATCGTTATTAAAAAAAAAAAATCATTTTAAACCCATTGAAGCATACGAATTCTCATTAATTTTATAAAATATTGGTATTTGAACTTACTACTATACAGTATAATAAAATGTTTTCCTTTGCAAAATAAAATTTTGAAAGTAGAAGATCTAAATTGCAAAATATAATTTATTTCACAAATTTTCGGCTAGTCATGTGACATAAAGTATATGAATCCTATCACATTTTACTTATAAGGTTCATGTAGGTGATCGATCGCAATATCAGTAGGTAATGAATGCCATGGGCATTCTTTACTAATAACATTTGACACCTGTGCTACAACAGCAAAGGATCAGAGTGTGGAAGGTTGCCTTCAAGAGGAGGATATAAGAAAGGGAAAGGAAGAGGGTCTGGACGCACGAGAGAAGCAGAAAGGTTTACGAAGAGGATAAAGAGTATGAAGGAAAGAGAGTGGAAGTAGAGTACGTGATGGAATGTCCGGCCGGGTGGGCTATGAGATAGAGCCTACAGATCCAGAATATCAGCGATCTTGCCAGAAAGCCGTTCGAGGGGTTGGCTTATTGGAAGTGGTTCAAGAGAAAGGCCCAATGAACAACAACAACAACAGCAAAGACATCGACACCATCTTCAAATCTATCACCAACAATACACAAACATCAGCCCACAATCTACTTTTTCAATTGTCCTTACATAAATGAACGCTTCGATAAGAAAATCAAAGAAATATTCACCAACCACCAACTATACCAATAAGGATGTAACGCAAATCATACAGTCTACAGATGAACCTAACCCTGATTGCCGATCCAAAACCTGCAAGCTATAATATAAAAAAAACTGTGTCTACTTAATTAAATGTAACGGATGGCAAAACAAGAGAATTCCATAAACAATCTCCGTTAAAAGAAGCCTAGCCTTGTTAATTGCGCAATGAGAAAGAGCTTTTATACTTAATCAACTTTTAACATTTAGCATTTAGCATTCATTACTGATATGGCAATTGAGCTTAACGATTATTTGAGTGGCTATCGAGGGATTTCATAAGATGGTAGAAGTTCAAATTTATTGATTGATGCGTCTCGTCTGAAATTCTTAAAAAGCTTAATTTCATCATTCACCGTGAGCCACCATTTTGAGCAGAAAATGACTAAAAAGCTTTGATTCTGATTGAGAGAGTTCAATGTGTATTTGTTTAATTTCTTATAATGTCATGTTAAGCTAATACAGGAGGAATCATTTGATCCAGTAGGGCATGAGAGTGAATCTGTTTGATCGAGACTGCCCTTCTCGCATCTATTTAATGATTTCATTTGTAAAATTTAATTTACCATACCAATTCTCTCCCCCCCTCCCCTTCCCAAAATGGCAGCAATTATAAGTTAACAAATCACCTTGGCTTTGCACAAGTTGCGTCAGTTTATGAGCTATTTTTCTCTGATTTAGGGGCAAAGTATTCTAACTGAATTATGTTCTAATCTAGAGACTTCTTGGATTGATTTTGATGTTGTTGACAAGTAAGTGAACTCCCAACCACATAGTGATGCAGTTAATCAGTGTTATTAGCGTCTTCTCTCTGAAAATGCTCAATATTTACGTCTGTCTGTTTTATAGAAGAGATATACATATCTCTGCCTTAGTTTTTCTTCTGCTTATCTATTCAGTTTTATTGATTGTAAAACTGAATATGGATTTGTTAAGTAGGTATCTAGGTAAGCCTATTTCAATAAGCTAGTTAGCTCATAACGGCCCACACAGCCATGCTATATATAGGTTAAATGGTCGATTTTTCATGTTTCTCTAGAGAGACCCCCTCTAAACCACATAGAGTAAATATACATATAGAGTAATCACTCTTGCTAGTAGATATTTGTATATCGATTTGTGCCTACCAAGCTTCAGAAAATCCTATCTCCACCATCATAAATTTGTAAAGTTCAAGATGTCATAGAGACAAAACTCAATATCGGATTTTAATAATTCTTTTACTAAATTAAAGTATAAAAAGAGCGCTTTTAATGATATAAAATTCATAATAATGTTTTATAGATATGTCGAAATATAATAAAGTTATTCATATCATTGCTCTGAATAACTGTATAATATAATACTCCATATTCTATGTTGCAATGTTAATTTCCATGAAAATAATTTCTGATATAGGACTGTTAAGTGACCCTCTAATGCTATGGAAAAAGACTTCCCTTGGAAACGAAGAGCATACAGAGATTATGTAGTATCCAAGGGAAGTCTAAATTTCCATAGATTTGGAGGGTCACTTAACAGTCCTATATGACTGTTAATTGTTTTTGTTTTTCTATAGTTTTCAGAGAAAGTATCGATACTTCGCTTTCGTCTCAGCAATGATTTCTTTGTCTTCAAAAACAATATCGCTTTCTTATTATATAGGTAACTATAGTCAATAAATAGGCTGCAATGCATAGGTTAAAAATGAGAAATCAGATAGAATATAGCCTCTTGTAGCTACTAACATTCCCAAAATTCTACTGACACAACCTACTGAAATCCGTTAAACGAATGAATTTGGAAGCATTGTTTTCATTCTATTCATGTCAGCTATAATATAAAGTCATTTTACTAAATGATATCATTCATATGTTAACCCTCTTTGTGTCCTATTCAACGATCGATTTATTTGATTTTGAATAAACAAAATGTATTATTTGAGTTCACCATGTTTTTTCTTCTCTCCCATTCCTCATACTTTCGGTGCATATTTCTTGTGATTAAAGATTTTGTATTATTAAATTAAGCTTCCAAATTTTCAAGAAAACACTTCCAGTGCATTTGACTATAATTCAATTTTCTGGTGGAAGTTTTCTCCAGCAAGCCCGCAGTCGTGTGAAGAACAGCCACTCAACTGCATCGCTGCATGCAGCGGAGATTTTAATTTATTTATGCCACTGTCAATTTGCATTAGACGGGAGCAAGATAAACACACCATTTCATACATCAACTGAAAAATATGTGACTAAGTTGTATGGGATGAGGCTGCTTCTTCACTATTTTGATTTCTCTATCTAGTGTCGTATCTGCGGAGACAATACCGCTAGATCAACCGACTCTACCTCCCTCCCTCTCCCATATCCTATACTCATTCATATCATCTGCAGAAGGAGAGGTGATATAGTCAGAATAAATAACAAGAACAACCTTAACTAGATGTTACCGGCAATTTGTACTTAATCAGACGATCTATTGATTGCTCATAATGAATGGTATACACTCGGCAATGTATTGACTACATATTAGGTAACTACAGCAAAGTGACAATAGGCGCGAATTTGCCAAAAAAATAAAGTGAAGAATGTAGTTTGAAAGTCGCTTGGTATGCTAAACTTCGTCATTCCCAATCACTCTGATAGCAAATGAGCACACACGAGTTATCACAGATAGCAAATGAGCACACACGAGTTATCACTCTGATAGCAAATGAGCACACACGAGTTATCCCTCTAATAGCAAATGAGCACACACGAGTTATCACTCTGATAGCAAATGAGCACACACGAGTTATCACTCTGATAGCAAATGAGCACACACGAGTTATCCCTCTAATAGCAAATGAGCACACACGAGTTATCACTCTGATAGCAAATGAGCACACACGAGTCTTCTTCTTTTATTATTATATTTAGTGAATTAGTTAGTTTCATATATTGTCATAATAATTACTTAAGGAAGAAAAGAAACAGTAGACGATTAATCGATGATAATCCTACATACATGTAGGTACCCTAGCATAATAACCTGCTGAGTACAGGATAGGAAATTCCTTCTGGATTGTTGGTTAGACGCAATTTTATTTACTATTTTTAAATTTTATGAGAATGTGATAACCTACGCAGTAATTATATGCGTCTACTCTCCATCATAGCAGAGCGAGGTTCTATACATGATTCTGTGCATCTCTCTCGTGCATCAGAACAGAATGACTTGTGAGCTGTAGTCATTCAGTAGGTGAGTGATGATTCTTGTTGTTTTTCAATCCAGTTTTATTCAACAGAATGACGATACGACAACAATCCCACAGAAAATAAATCATTTCAATAAGTTCTCGCTGACATCAACCAGCTGGATTTACAGTCACAGTCCTTGCACAGAAGGATGGAGTACTCTCCTATTGTATTGTCTATTTATTTCTCTTTCTCTATAAAAGACAGCCTCACTTTTCCTTCTCTCCCAGTCCCAATTTGCTTCTGCTTCTCCTTGTGTCTGTCTGCTGTATAGCTCTTATATCCAGCAGAGAGACACAGACAGAGGCAGTGTCGATATTGGGATATTGTTGTTAGCTGTGGTGACTGCTGGATGGCATGATTGTAGGGAGGTAACCTGCAGTACAGCCCCACTATTAGCTTCACTGAGGAGATGTTTCAGAGGCGAGCGATGACTCTCAGAAAGAGTCTGCATTGTATTTCCCTGTTCTAAGATTAGGCAGCCTCTATGTATCTCCTATCTGGATTGAAATATGACGCGCTAGACAGGCTCAGAGAACTTACATACTTACTTACTTGACTACAACTCGAAATATTATTTTTAAAAAAACTCTTTTCTCCCATCCTCTACGACTGTGTATCGTCTTAGGAAAGATAATGTGATCATCTTTAAGAATTCCAACTACTGCAGAAGCGAATTCATAATTATATGAGAAAAAAACAGAATAAAGTCGTCCGCTAAAAATATCTCTAATCATTATGCACAAATGAGGTATAGGAAAACGATTGCTTTTATCTCTATCGAATCAATTTTTCCTATCGAGTTCGTGTATTATTGTTATACTGCTCTTCTGTGACAGATTTATAAAACTTGCTGGTATTAATATTGATTGATCAATCAATCAATCAATCAATAAATAAATGGGATCTAGTCTTTCAAGCTCACCATCCTCAAAATCGCGTAATGGTTTCGACGAAGCGGCTGCAACGAATAATAATTCTTCATCTCGACGTGCTAAAATTCCCACCTCAAGATCAACATTGGGTTTTAGAGAAAAGAGTTCGCATCACCAATCAGGAAATAACACTGCCAATAGTGGAGGAGGAGGTGGCAGTGGCCTATTCAGATCAAATTTGATCAGCTCGTTGAGTCTTCGCAAATTGAATCTCTCCTCGAGTAAAAGCAGAAATCACAGCGGTAATCACCATTCAACCAATCAAAAGAATGAGCCACATGGTGGAGGGGACTCCTCATCGGGTACTGCATACGAAGCTAGTCAGCCCATAGCCACCATCTCCGGAGATCCTAACCTATCCGAAGTGTTCTCTCCGCGAGATGTGGCCATGTGCAGCAGTATTGACAACAGCAAGAACCACAACCACTTCCACCAACCGCAACACCATCTTCATTATCATTATCCACACAATTACACAAAGGAAATCAATAACGCATCCAATTATCGATTAAAAGATTCCAATAATCAATTGAATAATCAATTTAATCCCAATTTAAATAACAACACTAGAGGTCATCGTAAAAGCTTAACGAAGTCAATCTCTTGCTATACACTGAAATTTCGCTCCGCTCTGAATGGTACTTCGGCATCTGGATTAAGCCTCGCCAGCAACAATGACCATGAAAACAATACCAATAAATATCAATCAAGACAAAACAATTCCAATAATAAAATCAATTATCACCATCCTCCTCATCATCATCAACAGCAATACAATATCGACCAGCATCTTCTCTCGCGTGACAAAACCCGTGATATATTTGACCAATCAAATACTGTGATAAATTCCACTTCCAATCGAAGAACCGTGATACAGGCGAGTACAACTGAACTATTGAACTGTTTGGGGATATTTTTGAGTCAAAATAATCCACAATTGAATTATTTCGACCCGATAGCTGTTGTTTCATGGATTCGTTCAGTTGATCGCTCGTTGATTTTACAAGGTTGGGCAGAAATTGCATTCATCAATCCGGCAAATGTTGTATTCATTTACATGCTAATTAAAGATTTTGTCTTACCAACATCAACACCAACAACAAAGGCAGATGATGAAGAAAGGGAGACATCATTACATTCTCTGACACTTTCAGATCACCCGACAGAGATAATTGAAAAGAACCAAGAGAATGCCGGGTTCCATTCTTTCACTACAACAGCAGCGGTCATTGAAACAGCCCAAAATGAGCACGAACTGCAAGCCATCACTTTAACTTGCCTGTACCTGTCGTATGCTTACATGGGCAATGAGATCAGCTACCCACTGAAACCATTTCTCATTGAGGATAATCGGCAGAGGTTCTGGGAGAGGTGTATGTCAGTGGTCAACCGGCGCAGCACCGACATGTTAAGAATGAATGCGGACCCAAGCTTCTTCACTCAAGTATTCAGTGAGCTGAAGTCTTACTCCTCTCAGATTCAAAAGCATCGCTAGTTTTGTTATTATACTCTATGAATATTTATTCGATTTAGTTATTCGTGTTGCACCTTGTATATCATATCAGCATTCACAGAGATGTTTTCAGCACCCTATAGTATAAATTATGATTAAAAAGAGCTTCATTTCAAGGTCATCGATTTAAGGATATTCATGCTATCAGCTGACCAGTGGACGACCATTAGGATTAGACGTATTATCGTACACTACTTCTATCCCTATATCATTTGCTTGGTTTAGTTCAAGTCTAATAGAACCATCGACTTTCCATAAACATTGTAAATACATAGGAAATCGCTTTGAATAAATTCAAATTGATATCTATTGATATCGAATAAGCCGCTCAGAATAGAATAACCCGCTCAGAATTGATCCAAAGAAATAAGTTTTACTTATTAACCGGATAGAATACGCTTGCAAATTCCAGGGCAAACTCTATGGAAATAAACACACCCTTAACAACCCTACAACCGGTATGGGGAGTTTCTAAGGGTGTTCTAAACAAAGTCTATGAGAGTTTTCAAGCGTATTACCTGGTGTAATAATCACCAGGTAAGAAAGAAATAATTCGTGAAACCATAAAAATGATTTAATAGTTCTCAATTGACCGAAGATCTTGAAATTCCATAGTAATAACCCAAATGGACTGTAGTGTACGATAATACAGTTATTAATCAAAGCTTGGTGTATTCGATTTTTATTGCGCAAAATTAAAATTGAAACATAGAATAAACATCGGCTTCGCCTCGGATCATTCTATATTTTAATTTTGCTTAATGAAAATCGAATAAACCTTGCTTTGATTAATAACTGTATATAGTTAGTTATTAAGAGTTTCAATATTAGTCTATGATTTTGTTTTATTCTTATTAAAATCAGTTAGTAAAATTATCCTATTGTGATCCGTGATCTACGAAGCATGAATATCGATGGTTAAATCGATGCTAGGAATAATTCCCAGATATCAGTTATAAACATACCTATCCATTTATATGCACAATTAATGCACTTTCATATCCATGTATACAAAATAGGCAGCCAATTTGATAATAAATACGATCAATGTTTGCAAAATATCATTTTATTTATATTTCTATTATTTGTTATATTGGTTTACAATATTGGAATGATGAGAGATTCCGATAATACAATCAGTGATCGGGGGCTATTGGTACATGGGTAGTGATTAAGAGAAGGGACTAGACATCAAATTAAAAGAGATTCAACCCTCAGTTTCGGACTTGCGTGAAAACATTTCATTGATACATTTCAACAGAAATATCATAGAAATGTCACTACTATATAGATATAATAAAAATGTGAGGAATGAGAGAGATACTCTACTGTCATCTACAGGAATGAGAGAGATACTCTACTCTACTGTCATCAACAGGAATGAGAGAGATACTCTACTGTCATCTACTGGAATGAGAGACATACTCTACTCTGTCATCTACTGGAATGAGAGAGATACTCTACTGTCATCTACAGGAATGAGAGAGTCACTCTACTGTCATCTACAGGAATGAGAGAGATACTCTACTGTCATATACAGGAATGAGCTGAACAAATTTTTTAAAATTTATATTTGTATTTTGTGTTCATGACAATTAGCAATTAAACAATTTCTAATGTATTTAAACAAAACGAATTAGTCTACGACTGAGAGTTGAAACTTCATATCGTCTTTCTATACTACTGACCAAATCGAATTGATATGAAAGTAATTCAATGAACCAACCATTCATCAACCCATTTAAAAGCGTCCTATTCAGATTTCATATTTGTATTTCACATGTTTATATATAATGTATTGAGATACATTTTCTCTAATTGCATTGTCTTTGTATTTCATTGCACTCCCATTAAATTGTCATCAGATATGGAGAAATGTGAGTCTTGTGTGACTATCTGTATTTAAGTTTTTTACATTCCATTTCATATCACATTGAATCACACAAGATTCCATGAATTTGTAAACAATTGTTCTTACTGGTATATCATTCTTCTATAATAAATTAATTAATTAAAGGATATATTTAAGTCAAGAATACCTTGGATGTATAATTGTGCTAACAAATTTTGAATAAAAAAGAGTTATCAAATCAGATATTTGACATTTTAAAAGATAATATGGTCTTCTATTTCCTGTCCAAGAATAAAAAAAACTGTTTTACTCCTGACATCTTGGTGAACTGGACAATCGCAATCCTGAACATTTACTGAGGAGAAACTGTTTTACTCCTGACATCTTGGGGAACTGGACAATCTCAATCCTGTAGTACATATATTCTTTTACGATACTATATGTTAACCTATATAGTCAATATTCATATGAATAAAACTAATATTCTTTCTATGGCAATAGTAAATAAATAAAGCTTTTAAATTAAAACGCTTTATTCATTTAAATTTATCTAAAGTGATTATTTTCATTCTATATTGTATCTTATTGCTATGCATGGTTAAGGTTAACCTACTCCTTAAATAGCAATTATATCAATCCTTTCTCATTAGATGAATCAAAATGTGATTTAGGAAATCTCATATGAATTTTAAATTGATTTTCTGTTGCCATGCCAACAACATCGGCATCATTCCTCATCATATCGGTGTATTATTAAAAGTGAGAGTAGAGTACCTACCTATTGAAAGTCCTATTACTCTCTATCCAGTACATCATTCCCTAGAGAGAATGTAGAAATTGTCATCTCATCATATCGAAATAAACTAATCAACCAGCCAGCATCAACTCATCAGACGAGAACAATGATTCAATCCTTTATTGAGGAAATACAGAATATTTTATGGGAATAGATTTGATTCCATACAAGTTTATTTCTTCTCTCTCTCTTAGTCAGAACGATACCTAATGATATATTCTGAATACATTTAAAGAATTCATTATTCACATCAGATTGGTAGTTTATTTGTTTTTCATAATAAGTAAACTGATAAAATTTCAATAAAATCATATCTATGCGAATCATAGAAATAGATTTTATCATATTGTTTTCTCTTATGCATGCATGAGAAAGTTAACTTTCTCATGCCTGGACAACTTTCTCAGTTGTGGACTCAATGCTATCTATGTCTGTAACAAGAAAGTATCGCTGGTTAAAACATTCTCAGTCGTAGCATAATTCCATATGTAGCGTAATCTCATTGATTGTAATTTTTAGATCATAGATTTAGAATGAGAAAATGCTTAGTCAGCAAATTTAAATCCATAGATTTAGCATATTTTTACACATGTAGCAGGTATTTCCATAGATT
>JAYMFX010201761.1:0-10964 GCA_036784945.1 Monocelis spectator | reverse complement strand
TAATTTTTGATAATACCCGCTTGACCTTCCATAAAAATTTAAACTACATGGATAAAATCTATTGAAATAGTATTTTACCGAAAATTATAAGATTGAAAAATAACATTACAGCATAGAGATAGAGTGATATAATATAAGTTATTTAAAAATATTAACCTATTATCAAGCGGTAGTTCATGCATGACTTTTAATATAACTATAATTTCGTTGTCCGTGTTAATGAATGTAATCTAATCGTTATATATACATACAGTGAGTCGGACAAGTTCGACAGTATCATAGATATCAGACATTTTTTGTTTTATTGTCTCAGATTTCTATGGACAGTATATATCAGAACCGCTAATAAAGTGTTTTACTTGTATGTATGTGTAGTTTCGTTTACTTCGGTTATCTCATTGAAATCCATCAGATACATATGTAGGTATATTATGAAATCATATGATATAAAGAAATTTTATTTAACAAACCCTACTTTTGAATATATTCACATGCATTCATGCTAAACAAAAATACATTTAAATAAAATTATAGCCGGTACAATATTTTAATATAGATTCATGGATAATATTTCACACATGCTTAACTTTACAATAAAATAATAATGATAATAAAATTATAGGTATTTAGTGTTTTTTTTACAAAGTGAATCAAAATTAGAAAACAAATAAAAAAGATATCGTGATAAAATCATTTGTTTTTCTAAATCAAATGAGTAGTACAGCAGTACGTAGATTATAAGTGTTAAGGTCAGCGAATGAAAAAGCTAAAAATTAATGTATTAAAGTCTAATGCATAGTCGAAAAATAAAAATAAAATTACAAACAGCCTTTACAAATGAGAATAATAACAATAATAGTAACAATAATTAATTAATAAACTGAAGATCTAATCAGGTAAAATAAAAAAGCAATTTAGGCAAAAAGAATCACAAAGTGGCCCAAATAGAAATTTATCAATTTACTGTTGCTGCAAAGTGTCAGGCACAGAACTGTTAGTTTATTTGTCAAATCTGGAATTATGATTCACTTCAATCTAAAATTTAACAATGGATAGAATCAATACAATGTTATTAAATTGTTACAATTTCTTTATTTAAACAGAAACATACATATCCTCATGCAGAAAATAAATAAAATGTGCCAAAATTTCATTAGTATTGATATCATTAATTTTTGCTTTGTAAATATTCTGCAGATATTAGACATGGCCTATATTTTATTTTTACAAGAATGACTAATCACATTACCTAAAGGATTTAGTGTCGTGAATTATTATTATTATCCATTATTCTTTTAGGAGAAAAAGGAAGAATATTCAAGCGTTTAGTACTTAATTCAAATTTCAATACGATGTATGCATTTACAAACTAATTAAATACTTGCTACAATATACTTTAAACATAATCATTTTACTATTTGGTTTTACTGTATGCCAACATCCATGGCTACATTATATCCACCTTTATAGAGTGATATACATACATGAAAAAACATCAATAAATTCGCTAAACAATAGAGGTTTTCTACAGCACAGTTATAATAAGTGAAAGAGGATATATGCAAGAGTGTAACACAATTCCTAAGTAAATCGATCGATAAATGTATTTGTAGAGAACAATAAATATTTCATCAATAATATTTAGAACAATGGCTGTCTAACCATTTATTTCTATATGAGAATAATAATGACAATGTATCTAACAAATAGATTTTAATACTGCCGATAAAATAGCCATCAAAATGAAGCAGTTTGAGAATGATTTGCGAATGAATAAAGAAACACAGAGAGAACTTGTAGTGGCTAACAATAACAGATAAAACTGTAAGATCAGATTAATAAGTGTGATGGTTCATCCCTTTTTCACTGTCAATCTTGTGACACTAACAAAAAGATTGAAAGAGAGAGGATAGAAATAAATGGTTTGGAATAAGAATGCTAAAAACAAAACTAAGGATTACTCAGAGCTTGTATATTTTGGTCACCGTCTTCTGAATTTCTATTTCCATTTAAAATGTTTTGACGACGATTCATTCTTGGTTCATATTCATCTCTATCAAAGACAGCCAGGTTATCTCTTTTCATTCTCTAGAATATTTATTAATAATAATAATGAAAAGATATGTGTAGGTATTCGATATAAAAGTATTAAGTTTATTTTTTCACTCAGAATGAAAATCATTCAAAATCTTAAGTGTTATTAAATTCAAAAAAGTGATCAATCAAATTATTAACAAAGACAATTGTTTGTAACTACAATGATTGCAAATTGAAACAGCTTTGATTACTTATTCAAAAAATTATTTCTAAATGCAATTCTTTAATCAATAATTATTCATAAAGGATAAGGACAGAAACAACTGTCACCACACTACCACTGCACTGAGCACAAGTTGGTCCCACAGATTATATTGAAAGGAGTGTCACATCAAAAAACAACCAGTGAGATAGGTAAAATGCAATCCCTGCCACAACGAATTAAAGAAATTAAAGTATTTAAATTAAATCGATTTAACTATCTGATTCACCAAGACATTTAGCAGTAGGGGAAATAAATTATTATCGATTAATATCTATGTACATGCTTGCGTGGTTTCTTCATTGATTGTTCATCATCAGGTTTAGGTAGGATATTCTGTTGTTGCTCTGCTGGATTTTTATCGCCGATTACTTTCTTTGTATCAGGTAATGGGCCTTGCTCTTGAGAATCAGAATCCTTATTGGATTGGTCGGCTTTATTTGACTGCACCACTTTGTTGGACTCCTGCGATTCTGCCGATTTTTGCACAGAATCCTGAGCAGCAACGGGCTCTTTATCCTCTACTTTGGGTATTCCAGGTTCAGCAGCTTGATTAGCTAGCTTCTTAGATCGATCGGATCCATCTTTCTCTTTCTAAAGACGACAAATATATTGATGCATGTTGTTGCTGCGTAAATCATTAATTAATCCATTTTAAATATGACGATTATCATATTGAATTAATAGAATGAACCGTATTAAATTACTTGAGTATCTAGAGAAACATCATCATTTTTAATCGGATTTACAGAATGTCTACCTAATTTTCTATAAGATTCTCTTAGTTTCTGAAATTAAAAATGAGAAACATTTGTGTGAATGATAAGCATTTTGATACTCTCTATAACAATAGTTCGCAAAAGTAAAATACAAAATAGGCGTAAAATTAGTACATGAGTTTATAGCTTTTGTGTTAGAAATTTTATTTTTTTGAATAAGAAACAAATGCATACCTGTTGATCCTTAGGGGCATGAACTTGTTCATTTACTATTTCTTTATCTGTAAGGAAAGGAAGAAATATAAAAAATCATTACAAGAACTGAATATATTAATTTAACAAATAAATATTATTTCAACTCATAAATAGTTTTTTGAACCAAATTTTAGAAGTACCCCCCCCCCCCCCATCTCGTCGAAGCAGACAGCTGTATCAACAATGTCTTGTGTAGTAATCCAATCATTTTTAGCAGATTATAGTGATGTTTTCAGAGTTGTTGACTGTATATATGACTGATATTTCAGTTCACTATTTGTTTTACTATAGTCTATCTTAACCCTGTATAAAAATAATACTTTAACGATCCACATAGAGGTAGTCATTATCTAATAAATTACATTGCATGAAAGTCAAGAATCAGGTCAATTATGCTGGTGAGAATCAACAATATTAGACATAAAAGTAAAAAAGCTCAAATAATATCTCTTGCGAGTAAAAATACTTAGTAAAAGGTGAAACTTTTTTGTAAACTTTCTGTACCTCCACTATTACTGCACTCTATTGTTACCTCTAGTATTGATTTGTGTATTATAATGAGTGACTCTCTGATACAATAAGCTAATTCCTGTAATTTACTCTATACTGCACAACTCACAAAATGAAGATATTGTGAATAATTCAGTCAGAATAGAGTTGTGCAGAAAACATGAAAGTGATAAAGTCCTTTATTGATAAATACTACTCTATGGTTGCAACACTGTGTTGGTATTGGGAAAACTACTTGTGAAATGAAGTATAAATAAAATATAAAATGTCTTAGAAAGAAGTGCCACCATGTACTGTGTCCGCTATAAGTTCCCACCATTGGTCTATAACTGAATACGACTATTCGGAAGGATTAATTGTCTACATACTTACTCCATGCACATTAGTCATTTGTTAACTCTCTTATAGATTGACGAATTAAAAAACCGACTATGGCGTTTCAGCAGTGTGTTTATGAAGTTCACATATATAATTAAATCTCAATAATCTCGATGTATATAAGCATATCTTTGTCAATTTTATTAAAAAATAAAATATTAGGAATTACCATCACCGCCTATTTTCACAAATGGTTTCTTGTCATTCTAAAATTAATGATAAAAATAATTAATTATTTTCTTAAATGAAAATTGAGCCAAATAAATATATGTCTAAAAAATACATGTACTGACATGCATGGAGCACATAAGCAAAGTGCTATTTTTTCAAAACTACAAGTCTATTCCATTTAATAGAATTGAACTTTCAGTGCCTTTTCATGTGCTATGCACACAATGAATGCTGACTAAAACTTTAAAGACAAAGGGGAGTTGCAAGATTAGCTGACATAATGGTTAAATTTTACATGCATTTCAGTGGGAAGACATGGGAAATATAACATTAATAAAATTAAAATATGAATTAATGCTAAGTTAGTTCAGAAAGGATTTGAGAGAAGAAAAGCATATTAGCAACAATAGCTTAAAGGATGATGAATGTATCGGATAGGCTGTAAAAGAAGAAGGAATGGGGAATGCATGCATCAAATAGCATAAAGGATTAGATAAAAATGATTTCAAGACTATTTTGAATAAAATTACATAGTTATAAAGATTGATATATGCAAGTAAATTTTTAAAAGGATGTACCATAACTGTGAAAAAGAATTTCAGAAAAACTTACATTAGCATTTGAAGGTTCACGAATTGAACGTTTAAAGTTAGCAATTTCATCTAAAATGTAGCAAGTATACTATATTATTCATACTAATATTATTAACTAAAGATAAAGAGGCTGACAGATCAATATACCTTTTAATCGGGCTATCTCATTGTCATGTTCTGTTTTGAGTTGATTTATTTCGGATTCTTTATCCTTGCTTAATTTTTGGTTGGTGGACTCTAAATTTTCTGCTTTCTCACTCAATTGTTTGTAATCATTTTGTAATTGCTGCAGCTGAGATTTCAGAGATTCATTTTCTTTACTTAATGCACTTGTTTGGGCATCCTGAGCAGTTTTCATGTCACTGATTTTCTTCTTTAATTCATTCATATCAGAAACTTCTAAAAGTTGATTAAAAAACTTGCATTTTTAGGGCTCAAATAAAAGTTTTAAGAAATTAGAATTAATTTATTTACCCTTTCCCATTGAATTGAGTTTATGAAGACATTTTAGCTTGGAATCCTGAACAGCTAAAAAGAAAAGAAACATTGTGTGTGTAAATTTAGAATTGATTCAATATCTGGACTGAGCTGCTTTCATAGTTTTTATAAAACCTCTCATAAATGTTAATTAAAAATTAAGAGAGAGAGATGATAATAACACATAACATTATTGATATTTATATTTCAAATTGTATATTTGTATCTATGTCAGGGGTTGACATACAATTTCTCATAGCTTTAATACCTAATGGTGAAAGGCTGCTTTGAAAATAATTAGTTAATACTTCCTCAACCTCACACTAACTAAATTCCATGTATTTTCAGCTTCATACCAGTTTTTTGGTAACTATATGATTGAATTGTGCAATGCAGATATTTGACCTACAAGACATGGAATTTAGTTAGATTTATATGTTCTGTTAAATTATGACATGTAATGGAGGAATCATTAAGCTTCAAATTAAATTCAATAGTTCTGTAATCTTCACTAAGCCACTTGAGCTTTTAATAATTTATATTTAAAAGCAAATAGTGCAGAATCTTTATAAAAAATATATGGATAATAATAATATGGAAACATAAAATAAAACATACCTCTAAGTTGAGTATCTAAGACCTCAACCTTATCTTCCAACTCAATTGTTGATGCTTTTAACTTATTATTAGCCTGATTTAATGATATGTGATTATAAACAGAAAATATAAAAAATATTAATATAGAAGCCACAAAGGCATTTCTAGCATTGCATAATCCTGATTTCATCGCAATTTTATCGTTGATCATAAGCCAAAATAATAAAATTTTGTTTCACTTTTAAAAATGTTATTGTTTACGTTAATTTAATCATTCAAACAAACTCATTGCATTTAAAGAATTTTTTATTTTCCTGTAACGAAAATTCTTCTGTACGTTGCTGTGCGACAGTGCATCGTAAGGAATCCGTATCCAGTATTTACGTTTATTTTCATATGTAGTGATTGTTGATTGTTGTAGTGACCCATTATTCTTTAAACACACTGTTCAAAGCTTGTTCGAAAGCTGCTGCCGACTATATTTATTCATTTTCCTTGTAGAATTAGACGTTTGGTATCCTTTTATAGTATGTATACCACTGCCCTATACTTCTAATGCATATATAGAGAATTTTAGAAAGAATATATTTATATATTTACTAAAAAACAGAAAAGGAATAAAGGCCAACAAAAAAATTAGGTACGCTATACACAAAAAAGAAGAATGGAGATGAAGAACCAGCCTCATTGTAAAACAATGTTCATCCAGTTGACAGAGGTTGAAGTCAGCAAGTTGATGCCTGCCAATCACTATACAAGGATCACTGAGCCACAAGAGCAAATGGTTGAAAGAATGAAGGTCTACAGCTTGATATAAAGCATCTTCAAATGCTAAGTTTCTAAATATATCGTGTGATTTTAAAAGATAAATTCGATGCTCATTATTATAGCGGTGAATTCGATACTCTTCTGGATTGATTTCATCCAATTAGATGAAAAACATGAATGTCGTATAAAAAATGTTTATTCTATATTTATAATACATAATAAATTTAAATTAATACAGAGGCAAAATAATATCTATGGATGCGCAATGTCTGCATACATAGGAATCGAGAATAAGTGTGCAATAATAAATAAGAAGGACATAGACATAGAAAAATAGCATGTTAATTGTTAGTCATGATTTTTGAAAGTCAGATAATTTTAAAACATAACAGTCATGAATAAAACGCTTTGGTCTCAAGGTACCTAATACCACACCAATAATACTTATATACATACACTCTAGGACTCTATAAATGATATCAACAAGAACAACACAGATCAGATTATCAGAATATAAGCAATAATGTGCACAACTTATAATAATATAATTACTATGTGCTCAAATCAATTATAACACTCTAAAAAAGGGATTACAAACTTGACATGTTTTCACTCTCAAATGTATATAATATGTATGATGAGGTTATTAAAATTTTTCAAATCATTTTAAAACATATCATTAATGTAGCATATACAGAGACGTTTCAAACTATTGTTACCAAGATTTTATGGTATTCACGAAAGCGTTCCGAGTTGACGACATAGTCATTAGCCGCATTCCGAGCTGTGTTTGGTATTCACGAAAGCATTCCGACTTGCTAGTAAGCCGCATTAAGAGAATGCTCTTACAGATTTTTAACCAATCACAATAGATTTTCTGCATAATCTGACACGCCTCTGCTCTGCTCTGCATATAGCGCGCGCAGCTCTGTGTGTCACATAACTGTTTTTCAATAATTTCTGTTTTACGAGACATGTCTAGGCACTTGTAATGATTAATTGAGATTCATGCAGACGTGATCATAGAAATAACTTCAATACCAAAATAATCAAACCAATCACAAAGGTCCTTATGATTAAAGAAATTCTAAGCGAGTAGCCACTCGGAATGCGGTTTGTGAATACCAACTGAGTGGCAGCTGCAGGCTACTGGTCGCCAACTCGGAATGATTTCGTTATTTGAAACTTTATAAAGTAAATAAACATAAAGCATAAAATTGTCGCTTAGATAATACGGGTAGAGTGACGTACTTCTCAAATAGCTCAAAAAACGACACAGTTCAAATTGAATTTTATTTTCAATACATCTACCATTCTTATTCGATATTTAAAGCTTTTTACTGTGATGGAGGAAACACATATGAGTATTTAATTTATCAAGAGTATCAGATTTAAGAAATGTGTGTGATCTGCTATCATAGATAGGTATATATGAATCCGGACACTTTCCTATTTTTAAATATTTCGGCTCTCCGATCAAGAATGTAAAGGAATAGATTGTGTACATCTTTAATTCAACATTTGAAACAACTCAAATGTTTATATACCAAGTTTCCAATCAAAATGTTTAATAATTTCCACTTTAAATTAAATCATTTACGCAGAAACACACACAAAATATATCGAACCTTGATTTTTTAGATGATGTAATCCCAATAAGCAAATATGATTACTGATAATATAAATTCATAAATCGTAATACTTAACACCATTTCCGAAAAGAGAATATAATCTCACTAAGATAAAATTTGTCACCAAATCAACAATAATAATAATAATAATAATAACTGTCCAACAACCAAAATGGTACGCTAAAATCTGATAATTTCTTGATGAACAATAGTATATATACTGAAATAGGGTATCTTATAGTATATTGATTATTTACTAGAGCCATTATTAACAACACTCATGGAACCCATTCTACGATGAAGGTCAACAATTTCACGCAAATGCATACTCATTTTCTCATGCAGTGATGGCAAGCCGTGATGATCGGCTGTGATTCGCTGCATTTGCTCTTCAAGTTCTGTAACTTTTTTCCGCAAGCGAGCATTGTCTGCATCAAGTCGAGCAATCTAAATTGAATAAAATTATTATGAAAAGGACTACTGAAGTAGTAAGTTAAAAATAACAATTTAAAAATCCTAACATGCATACAATTGCATAACGGCCTACATTCATATATAAATGAAAATGGGCGATTTTTCATGTCTCTCTAGAGAGACTCCCTCCATACCAAATGTTTTGAAATTCTGTATGCAAGGAGTCTTGTCCGATACTAAGGCGTGGACAAATTTTCATTAAAATCGATCAACTACATCAAGAGATATGGCCGGGCAAAATCGCATTTTTTCGTCATATTTCTTCTTCATCTTCAGCCATCTGTAAGCACCAATAATGCCCTATTAATCTCCGTTGTCCATTTTAGCGTCTAGTTGCTAGGGTAGTCGCTATTGCCTAGCAACGACTTTTAAAGTTCGTTCAGCACCAATAATGTTTAACTTTCACCGATTTTGATGAAATTTTAACACAATATGTATTCAAGGGTGGGAATAAAAATTCGTCGACCATTTTAGTGTCCGGTTGCTATGGAGATCAATATTGCCTAGTAACCGGCCAAATTTCCACCTTTCTCATGATATTCAACATAACATATTTTTCATTGGTATTAAAATAGGTTTTCTTGTGGAATCCATCTTTTAAGTTGCATAATCTGTATATTTATTGAGTGTCCGGTTACCACATACCTCTAAATTGGATAGCAACCGGACAAAATCCCCCCAAAATTGAAAAAAATAAATGTTAAATCCAATTGTTATTGGGCAGACTAGCAGGTAACTTTGCTCTCCATAAAATTCAATTAAATTAGAATCTATTAAGAATATTCATAATGGTATTCAGATTGATATTATGAACATAAGATTTAATATAGTTGTGGGATGTTTGGAGGCTATTCATAATTAAATGATAAAAAAAATTTTTGTCACACATTTTTAATTTTATCATTTGATATTATGAAGACTAGCTATTGATACTTATCATTAAGTATTTGTATGAGTATGCTTAGGAGAAATCTATTTAGACTCGCGAAATCGTCATTTCAAATAGGCGAGAGGGTATTATTATTGATCACCGATAAAATAGCAACTTTCTGAGTAGGTGAGGGGCAATAAATATCCAACATCGATCAGTGTCGTGACTCATATAATATAAGGCGCAGTCACTCAGGAAAGTCAAGAAAAAATTCTTATACTGACTGACACATCCGCAGTCCTAATCAAAAAGAGGTGGAAGTTCTTTCAGATTATTCCATTTAGACTAATACTGAGCTGAAGTTGTGAGTGACAATGTGAAGCTTAATAAAAAACATTCAGTCACAGTGAGAAATTATTGAACACTCGTGCATTTTCTTATAGTAAAATTATAAAATTCAAATGATTGCTCTAACTTTGTAAAAAAATCCAAACAAATCCAAAGATTATGAAATTTACATTCGGAAAACTATGTACTTTCATGCCAATTATAAGAAGTTCAATCTTAAATATTAGGGAAATTTTTCGTTCGCTACTAGGCAACATTGAGCAGATGCCATAGCAACCACTTACTTACCTAGCAACCTTTTAGCCGTTTATAGGCAAGGTCCAATCAGTGACCCTTGAGGAACCCCGCTAATGATTCCGATAGATGGAGTAGTGACTCTCCTAGCAACCGGACACTAAAATGGACGACCACGGAGTTTTACTTTCCGTTACTCCACGGTAAAATCGATAAATGTTAAGAGAACAGAAGAATAGCAAAAAATGCTACTTTTCCGACTATATAACGACTATATACGAACGAAAATTAGGTGAAATCATACATTCACCCAAAAACTGAACCACTTGAAGCCAAACATGACATGACTTTTCTATTGTTTTAAAAGATTTGTTGGTTAACTTCTTTGATTTAACATAAGGAAACAGACTCATAGAAATAGATATTCTGTACAGCAATTACGTAAATAACTTTGTTTAAAATCATAAGAGTGAAGCCATTTTAACTCCGTGCTTTGATTATGGAAGAGTGCAAATGTCCAGGTTACATCCACTCGGTGAGCGCAGGGATCAATCGGGTACAGAGATTCTACCTGTTGCCTATATGCTCTGAGGCGGTATAGTGTATAGTATAGTGGATTAGTGATCAGGAGTTCTGATC
>JAYMFX010201317.1:0-10969 GCA_036784945.1 Monocelis spectator | reverse complement strand
TATATCTGAATTTGAATATCTATTGAGATGTATCGATAACGATATCTGAATTTGAATATCTATTGAGATGTATCGATGAGTATATCTGAATTTGAATATCTATTGAGATGCATCGATAACTATTTGAATATCTATTGAGATGCATCGATAACTATTTGAATATCTATTGAGATGTATCGATAACTATATCTGAATTTGAATATCTATTGAGATGTATCGATAAGTATATCTGAATTTGAATATCTATTGAGATGTATCGATGACTATATCTGAATTTGAATATCTGAATATTGAATATTGAATATTTGAATAATACATGTTCTTAACATTTTAAACATTAGAATTGTCAGCTTAATACCTGTCTGCATAGTGAATATAATGAAGGAACACTGTAAAATCCAAGTTGCATCGTCCCAAGTCATGTAGGATATGATGGTGACATTCCCTTGAATATCTGCCGATTTAACAGGAGCCATTGTGGAGTTATTACACATACTGATTAACCTATAACATACCTCACATAATGAGGAAACTACAATGTACAACTTTCAATCATTTCAAATTTTTATAGGAGGAGCTTAAATAGAGCGATTTTGATTGGGAGGGAACCGGTGACCAATCTCCTGTGTCATCTTATCTTTACCTTTAAGTGAGAGGAGTAATTATATTCACTCCTCCGTTAAACTCTCAACATTTGCGAAAAGTTATTCATCAAATTAAAAATGAAAGCATTTTTTGTTTGTGTTGTTAAAATTTCCTTTGACGGTAGATTAAACTTTTCCTCAGGATAATGTATTGTTACATATAGTGCTTTAGGCAGTTTGAGATTATACTGTTTGAGACTCATAGCCATTATAATTGTAATTAACCATATTTTAAGATTCTTTAAGAATTTCAATGTTCTTAATATTTAAAAAAATGTATCGTTAAAATAGGATTTCTCTGATTATATGATACATTTGATGATATGATTTCTCTGATTATATGATACATTTGATGATATGATTTCTCTGATTATATGATACATTTGATGATATGATTTCTCTGATTATATGATACATTTGTTGAATGATATGATTTCTCTGATGATATGATACATTTGATGATATGATTTCTCTGAAAATATTTCTGGACTTTTTTCCTTCATATGCTTTTCACTCTTCTTTTTATTTTCAAGTATAGTTTTCTATCATTTAATCACATGTCTGAAGCTTTATTTGCTTGTCCAGTCTGAACCCAAACTGCTCGCCACTATGCTAACAAAGCTGATATTTAAGCTGCATAGATATCTATTCTCTTTGAAGAGTCTAAAGATCGCTAACTGATACTTTAACTCCATGTCCAAAACCGCCCCAAAACATCGCAAAGAGCTGTGGGCTCCTATCCGTGGGCTCCTTAATGTTGATAAAACCATAGCCTGCAGTATTATCAGTGTTCTCGATACATTCTAATATTACACTCTTGCAACATATAGTGGCTGGTTTTGAAATTTTGAAAATTAAGAAATATTTGTCCTGACAATCTTGTAGTCTTTTTGCGCTGCGTCATTTTGTTTTGATTATCCTTTCATTATGCACCGCGAATTTGAATTTGAAACAATCAAATTACATTTAGAATCGCTGTTAACTATAAGGGATAGTAAGAGTATAACTTAACTCCAGTAATTCATGTCCTCAAATAATTTAATTTTAATTTTATTTGTAAAAGCGTGTTTATTTGTTTACAGAATTTAAATTCGCGGTGTTTATTAAAAGAATAATTTAAACAAAATGATGACAATAGCTATATTGTATGATTTATAAATTGCATAAATTTATCGTTTTTGACATTTTTAGTTATCATTCTAAAATTATTGCAACGCATTCATCAAATTTTTAGCGGACAGTTCAATTTTGTTCATCTTAATAAAATCTCTCACCTGACTGCAAAGTGTAAATAATGAAAACATTTGACAGAATCCAGCTGGCGTCTCCAGGACTGAATAGCACGGTATTCATCATATTCAAAATTAATCGTGAAATGACGGATGTCTTTATGTAAAATTAAATGGCATTCTGTCGATTAAAAGCGACTCTATTATAAGCGTTTTTCACTCAGATAGGTTAGTTCTGATAATTGCAAATTCTGCCAATAGGAAAATGCATTTGGAGAAAGAAAATGTACGATGAAGTAAGTAAGTAAGTAAATAAGTAAAAAGCATCCAAGATCGTTTAATACTACGTTTAAGAAAAGTTTAATACTATAGTCAACAGAATTTTTATATCTCGAGTATAACAAAACCTTGTGGAGAAGAACTGAAAGACAATGAAGTATTTGGCCATTATCCAGCAGTTTCGCAAGGAAGTGTCAGTTATTTTGAAGTTTCACCCACCACGAAATCAAACTGTAAATGCCAAAAGATTTCCCAAATCCCTGGTTACCCAGTAGAATATGACGATGTAATGATTTATAACATTGTAGGATGCAAATTCTCAGTACATAATTTTCCATGATTACAAAAACTACATGGATTTGCGGGCGACAATGTCAATGAATGACATTGTCGCCCGCAAATCGATGTATTAATAGCATATTGCATCGAAGGGCGTATTTATAGAAATCCGATTTTTTGTGTGCTTACCTGAAACAAAAAACGTCTGATATGATTATATGGGCGCATTAAATTTCCGTGGAATTGGAGGGTCACTTTAACGGTTTATTATATCACTATATAGCTTTAACTATTTCACGCCCTCTTTGCTATCTTAATATGTCTCTAAAGACATTATGACATTATGATCTATCCAATGATGGGAACAATAAATTTAAAGTTATTCCTACGCTTTAAATTTCTATATACTGTATAGTTATGTTACATACCTATTTGTATCACAATATCAATTAATCAAAAAGTTTTCAGATTTAAACTATAAGCATATCTAAAAGGAATAATTAAGATTTAAAGTTTACTGCTTTATAAATTTTTACATTATTTTTTACATTAGAAAATATAGGCGATTTAAAAATGAATCTTATAAAATAATTATTGAAATATAAAGTAAGAAGAGTATTGTTCTTAATCGATAGTTAATTACCTACGAATGAGAATGAAAATAACAGCGACTAAACTGAAATCAGAGATGTGTTACAAATCTATGACTGAAACACTGAATTTAAAAAATCAATCTCAGTATATATATATAGAAGCTATATGAGTAAACTAGAAATTGTTGTTTCGTCAACTATTGAAAAAAGATTAATTTATATAATGCACATTTCTAAATTATATAGGAAAACAGATTTCGAAGAATTGAGAAAGAAATATACAGGGACAAATATATCATCAGAAAACTTGAAAGTTTTTGTACTGAATTAACACATAGCGGAAAGATTGCGATGGGTATGAAAATCCATTAGTAAATCAATAATAATACCAAATAACAATGACATTTTTTAGGCAGAAAAATACATTGTTTTCGATACATAATTTAAGTTCATCCCTTTAAATCGATCGCATACATTGAATAATAAAGCACTTTATTTATTTACCAAATGAAGAAAACTAAAAGATAAAGATAAAGAAAATTAAATTAAATTTTAAAAACCACATTTATGTATAACAATGATGCTTTCATGAAAGGAATAATGAGAACCGAAGCATATCCACACATAAAACAGATAAAAGAAAAATTGGACAATTGTAGGACTAAGATAACGCCTGATCAGTTCGTCAGACAGACAAAGCGTTCTGATCAGATCACATCAAATGACCAATGGCTATATGGTATCAAAGGGGGAGCACTGATCCAAGCTGCATAAGATCAGATATCAGTATACTGATTGCATTTTATTATTTGACTCTAAAACTTTTTATTCTAATTACGTTGCGTAAGGTTATTTAAAAGAGTTAAAACGTATAAACTTACAAAATTATTCTCATTTGATTATTAAGCAGAAAATTTTAAAAATTAAACAGATCACTTCATTTTAAATAAATAGACATACTATACTAGTACATTCATAGAGTCCTTAGATTATACTTTAAATACCTCATTTTGAAATTTTAAGATTGTTGTTTAAATAATCTAAATATTTATAATGTAAAATAAATCAAAATAATTTGCGCAAAGTTATTCAGTAAATTACTATTATTCTGAACTCCAAATATAATGTAGTTTCTATTATAATATAAATGAAAACTATTGCAGCATTTAAGCAAGGAATAAATGTAGATGCCAAATATGTGTTTTTAATTTGACCAAAAATTTGCAAGACTGAATTTTCAAAACCTTGTATTCATTCTGTATGACTTTCCTATCCTAATTAATGAAATATATATAAAAGTATAAAACTTAGTATAATTTGACTAAAAACAGAGTGTCTTTCTATAGGGAAGTTGAAGAATTAAAGAAGTTATTATATTATTCCAAATTATCTTAAGAAGTTTGCCAATAAGTTTAGATAGTCAGTGTTAAATGTTTCAAACAAACAAAGTACTTATTATAAAAGCATAAGATTAATTGGGAAAAGGATGGTAACAGGTGAACTCATACCCATGATGAAATATGTGACAGTGACATATTAAAATAACATAACCATGGAAACAATTAATCTGTGAGAGAGAGGTAGATTTCAAGATTGTATTTATATAACTATTATTAGAATAGAGCATAGATACTAAACATCAGAGACAATAAGCTGTGTTATTCTAATATTTTCATCATGGTATGAGTTCTCCTGGATATGATTAATTAGGTCACTGAACAATACTATGCTAAAGACATTAAAATTCTAATTATTATTTAATATATTAATTCTAATAGGAAACTTATTTGGCTTATTTATTTGAAGAGGCTATTATATTATTTTAAGAAGTCTGTCAATAATCTTGGACTTTGCCTTAATGTTATATTTCATTAATCCAATCAAGCTCTTGCTTCTATAAAATAATTTAAATTGCAATAAAAAACTACAATTTTTGAATATGACTTTTAATTGTTATAAAGTCTATAAATAATGTCAATTAGTTTTGAGCTATTGCTCACCTTGAAGATCTTTTCCTGCAATTATGGCAGGGTCAGTCTAGTCTTTATCTTCCACAGATTTCTGTCTAGGGTCATGGCCACCGCACTGTGAGGTCCAGTGACTTGCAGTCTTCTTTAATTATTGTCCCCATGTCTTTGTGGCCTGCCTCTCTTCCTTTAACCAAAGACCTCCCACTGGGTAATTTGCTATATGATGTTTTCTTTTTTCTCTTCTCTTTACAAATTACATGCCTGTATAGAGCTGTATGTCATTACTGGCCTAGGGACAGCACAGTGCAACCCTAATCACTGTGCTGTAGGGTTCTTGGGATATCATTATGATATCACTTATATTTATATTGTCCAGTTCTTGTTTTTAAAAAATCTTAAAATCACTTTGATTATTTGATTTTCCTTTTGGCATGAGCACTGTACAAGCTTTTTGTGATATATCTTCGAATGTAATCATGTCTGCAATCAAAATGTTATCTTTAGTTAAGGGGTTTAAACTAAATTGAGAAAAAGTCTTCTGGTGCACATGGTTAACACATTTTGTCAATAAAAACACTTCTAATCACTTTTTCATCTATTTTTCGTACATTTTATCAGATGTCAGCTGTAAAACGAAATTATGTCAGTGGTTCTTTAAAAAAGCCAAAGAAACCTAGAAAAGAGAAGACTGCAGAAGAAATTGCTTTGGAAAAGAAGTTTGCTGAAGAAGATGCTGCTGAAGCTCAAGAAGAAGAAGTACGACGTCGAGCAAGAAATGTGCGAGAAGTGAAAGCCAGTGAAGATTCTAGGAGCAGATTTTGTCCATATTTGGTTACAATCAATCGACATCTATTAGACTTTGATTTTGAAAAACTGTGCAGTATTTGCTTATCACATTTGAATGTGTATGCTTGTCTGGTCTGTGGCAAATATTTTCAAGTATGTACTGCAAAAACTTGTTTATCATTTTTAACCATTAAAAGTTGTCTAGATGGATTATTCAGTGCAACTTTCACCCAATAATCTTTTTTGTTTTATTTCAGGGTCGTGGCACAACTACTTACGCTCACACCCATAGTGTAGATGAAGGTCATCATGTTTTCTTGAATCTGGAGACATATCGATTTTACTGTCTGCCAGACAACTATGAGATTATTGACAGTTCATTGGAAGACATTACCTATCTTCTCAATCCAACATTCACTAAACCAGATATTGAGCATTTGGATAACAATGCTAAGATTGTCAGGGCTTATGATGGCAACACTTATTACCCAGGAATTGTTGGCCTCAATAATATTAAGGTAAAAACCCAAACCTAGTATAGTGGATAGCCCATTAAATAGATTTAACTATAGACGGAGGACACCGAGCTCACAGTCAAAATCTACTTCTAAAATATGAGATCATGCTATGTTACTCTGCATTGGTAAATCTAGGCCGTTAGCTGCTAAAGCTAAGCGAACTATGCAATAGGTATTATAGGATCCCTGAAAATGAGGTGTTTTCAATACTTTATAAAATCAAATCTAAATAAATTGTAAACACGAACTATTCGTGTTCGTGTAACAATTTCATGTTGATCGGTCAAGTAGTTCAAAAGTTATAGCCTCTCAAAGAAACCAGTTTTTTAACAATTCATTCTTTCTTTCTTCTTTCCTAAGCTCCAATAAATACAATTTAGAATTAACAAATTTTAATTTAAACATGGCAAATTTATGTGTTTGTGTATTAATGCGGAAAATTCGTTCGAAAAATTATGAAAAAGCGTCAATGGACTAAGAAGTCATGTAAAAACTACATTTTTCTTGTTAAATATTAGCCAAATCATAGATTTACAGATCTGTAATATCGATGTCCTAAATGCCTTCACTTCAGCCATATATAGTAAATCTAGAAGAGGTATACAATGCAATCAGTCTCTCTCTTAATCAGGATGAATTCTCTCCCCTGATGTGTTGGGCCAACCACAGCTCAGTATTTCATATTATGGAATTGTCAGCCTAATGATTATCGTCAATGAGTTAAATAGAAAAATATTTAAAGTCTTTGCTTGCTTGTGTGTATCGCATACAACTGACATATTTTATGTCTGTCTTAATAGTTAGTTAGCCTGCATAGTGAACACTGCAGGTTGGTTTGCGCAGACAGACCTACATAATATGAATTATTGTATAAATTGTGAAATCTATTCTTATACATAGGCTAACGATTATTGTAATGTCGTTCTACAAGTGTTGATTCGAATTCCGTTATTGAGGAACTTTTTCTTGCGTGAAGAAAATTACAAAGGCATGAAGCGTCCACCGGGAGATTTGATGATTATTCTTGTGCAGAGATTTGGCGAGTTGGTTAGGAAGCTATGGAATCCAAGAAATTTCAAAACTCACGTATCACCTCATGAATTTCTACAGGTGAGTCTATATGTATTTATCTATAATTTTATTTTATTGATATTTCAATAATTCGAAATTATCTCCTAACTACTTACAGCAGTAGATTATAACTGAATTATTTTATTAAATATGAATTCTACTGTGTTCAATGCTAATCTTTATTAGGCGGTTGTTCTCTGCAGCAAGAAACGCTTTCAATTTACGAAGCAAGGTGATGCTGTGGAGTTTCTGTCATGGTTAGTGAACTCTCTGCACATGTCTCTCCAACAGCCGGGTATGCACAAGTCCACCGTCATTACCAAGAGTTTCCGTGGCAGAATGATCATTCACACGAGAAAGGTTATTCCCGTGGAATTTCAGAAAGAGCAGGAGAATTTATTGGATACGGAAGAATATATGGTGAGTTATTCTTTACAAGATGCTCACACAAATGGAATACCGTGACAAGATGCTCACACAAATGGAATACCGTGTTGAGTAATAGAGTAATGATAATACCAAGAGAGTTCACTCTCTAAAATACAGAAACGCATATCGCTACTTTTGTCCAACCAACGCGCACAATTTCCTATCTCCGCCATTATAAAAGCATCAATTATAAATTGACGTCTCTCCTAAACGCTTAGCCTGATTTTAATACTTCTTATATCTTTAGAAAGTGCTCTTTTGGTATTTTCTTACAGGGAAAGAATTATTAAAATCAGACTTGGCGTTCAGGAGTGACGTCAATTTGTAATTGATGCTTTTATAATGGCGGAGATAGGAAATTGTGCGCGTTGGTGGGACAAAAGCAGCGATATGCGTTTCTATATTTTAGAGAGTGAACTCTCTTGGTATCATTACTCTATCCTCGCTATTTTCCTGTATTTCTCTGTGAGTAAAAGGTTTATTGTTGTTGTTGTTTTGATTGCAGGAGCGGGATGAAGAGTCCAAATTTTTCTATTTAACTTGCGATCTACCACCAGCGCCACTCTACATCGACGAAATGAAGGAAAACATCATTCCTCAAGTGCCCATGGCAACCATATTGTCCAAATTCAACGGTGTCACAGAGAAGGAATACAAAACGCACAAGGACTGCACCATGAAGCGATTCACCATTAAGCGCCTGCCACCCTATCTTATCCTCTATGTGAAAAGATTTGTCAAGAATATTTTCACTTTGGAGAAAAATCCCACCATCGTGAATTTCCCCATTAAGAGTCTCGACTTCTCCGATCTGCTCGACACAGAGGCGCGTGCTCAGCATCAGTACACCACCTACGATCTCATTGGCAATATCGTTCATGATGGACCACCCGAGCCGGGTGCCGGCACCTATCGGGTCCACATCCTCCAAGGTGGCACCGGCAAATGGTTCGAGATGCAGGACCTCCACGTCACTGAGGTTCTGCCGCAGATGATTCCCCTCAGCGAGACTCTCCTGCAAGTGTGGGAGGTGAACAAGAGCATCCCCAATCCGCATTACAAACCGCAGGCTTTGAATCAACCGATGGAAGAAGACAACCCTCCCAACAATGGTGCCGCAATTCGGGAGGATCCAGAGAATTTCGCGTCTGATAATGTTTCAACTAATGAAGACTTCATTATGTCGAATAGTGTTAGCATTGGCCCCAGTCAACTGCCGTGAGCTCGAATCACGTGACGATGTTTCTCTGCCTTTTCTCTAAGTTCTCTATTTTTAGGATATGATGAGCATTGTTTTATTATTATTATCCCTCATGGCGGGTTTTTTGTGAATAAATTTTGTAAATATAACACTCAGTGACTTTTTATTCCCAAAACGCTATCAATCTCAAATTGAAACTATAGTTTATTTATAAATCACAAGAATGATATAACTGCATATGATATTTACCAATAATAATATTCTTATGACTCGTTTGAAAAAAGATTAAAAATCATGAACCATAAACAGTCTCTCCTGGTCTATGTCGCTATATGGGAGGTTATATGACACATAATCTCAAAATATGGAACCCAACAATCCGAAAGTCAGATACTATAACTAACATACTTTTGAAAACTAGTTTCGTGCCTTTGAATAACAGTCGCACGTATAAAACCTATTAAAAAGATGGATTTACAAAATGTAAAAGGTAATTTTAAGCTATACAGTAACGAAAATATTTTAGATACAAAGCTTATCTGAACTATAAAATAAGAGGTTATTAAAAATATCCATTCATACCTCGTTCTTTCCTAGGGTATAGACATTTTCAAGGATATTTATGGATACATGAACAAAGACAAAAGAGATTATAATTTCAAAAGGCTTGGCTCCCGGAGCGTGATGGTATTTGATCCATTCACCTACTTAAGAGTCACAATGACTAACAAATTATCTCAATTGAACCATATATCAGTATGGTTTCTTATTCAAGTAAACTGCATTTTCGGCTTGTCTGAATGCAATCACGTTTAATTGGTTTGAAAGTACAATCTTCAACGCTTTTACAGTTACATATTAAAATGTGCACTTCCATTCATATATGGACTCTGCGCTTTCATCAACAGATAAACAATGAAGATATAGCTATAGAGAACGAATCTTACGACTTCAAAAAATTGGCCAAGGATCCATATCATCCAATATATCCATCTAAAAAAAATTTCATTTTCATTTTTTTTATCTTTTAACATTTTAAAGTCATTATTTATTATTATCTCTTGAGATATCCATAGCTACAGATATATTTAATTAATAGATATATCTACCAATAAATAATTCTAGGTATACACAAAATAACATTTTTCCTTATCTAAATTTGTGATTAAACTGCTACAATTAAATATTATTTAAAAAAATCGCTTTTCTTTTTAAATTAAAAATACTTATTATGAAACACTACTAAAAGTAGTATACTGACTAGTTTACTTCTTTTAAGTTATAGCCAGGGAAAATCCCAAAACGTTCAATATTGTCTATAATTAAATGTTTTTATAGTTCGGGTAATTAAGATTAGTATTCTATAGTTTGAGCATATGATATGATATGATATGATATCACAGTCCAGGCTATGAAAGAAAATTCGAAAACTGTGAAAGAGCAGACTAAAACTATATAAATCTTCAAATTAATACTCAAGATTCACGTAAGTGTTAAAAAGATTTAAAAGGTCATTATTATAAAAAAGATGATGATAATTAACATATACATAGAGGGTTGATGTAAACACTGTTGCCTTGAGAACGAGAATAAAATTAAGTCCCGCCATGCTAATAAATGGCAATACACCGTCAAACAATATTTGACCTAATTCCTGGACTCACTCTGCATGTCGGCCATCAGTCTCCAGTAATCCTTTAATACTATTTAATAAAATATCAATCGCATTTTGTTATATCACAGAGATTTTTCAATCTAAATCATTGCTATGTTAAATTGACCAGGCGCATACAATTAATGATTTTCTAAAGATTATTAAAATCAATTTTTTTATTTATAGCGCTAAAATTGTTTGGAAATTGAATTTGAGAGTGAATTTGAATAAATTAAAACGGTGTCTTAGCGTTTCGCATAATTGTGTTTCGCATAATTGCAAATGCTTGAAAATTAAAAGTTGCATTTCGCATAAA
>JAYMFX010201095.1:0-10973 GCA_036784945.1 Monocelis spectator | reverse complement strand
CTGTTTTTGCTTGAAAAAATCCTCCGAGACCGAGATCTGAGTATTGGTGTTCAACGTCGATCAATGCTGTTGTTGATTGTGTTATTTGATGTCTTCTTCTGCGGAATGCTGATTATACAATTTCTGTCGTGTCGTCAACATATTTTATTATCTAGCTCTGACATATATACGGCCTATACATATCGATATAGCTAAAAAGAAGTTCTTATAAAACTGTATAGTATATTTTCCTATATGTAGTTATAATTTTTATATCTGTTTGAATACGCAATTTTTTTATCTGTGTACCCTTTTCGTCGAAATTTGTTGAATAGAAAATCTAAATTACTGCACTTAAATACGGGACTTTCAAAAGTGTTTGGATTGAAAACCTGAAATATACTGATATGAATAATAATGACTATATATATTCAGAAAAAGAAGATAAATTTTAAGAACGGGCAAAAGATCTACGAACTATCTAATTAAGGTGTAAAGCTTCAGTATATTCAAAGAATAATGGATGATCAGCGACCCACATATATGAAAGGAAATACTGGATAGAACTAGAAGGGCTTTCCTTACGATGCACTATATAGCACACAGCAACGTACTATAAAGAACTTTCGTTCCACACGTACAAATCTCTTCCTAACGCATAAACTAATAATTTGATTAAAAAATCTCCGAAAAAAACCCCACTAATCTTATATCTATGCACTTTAAATTCTTCTTTATGAATTCCATACAGGAAATAAGAGGATTTTTTTTATTATAATCGAGGAATATTTACGTATAGTCCTCGATAATAATTATCTGATTTCTATTCTTTAGTATCATTCTCGCTGTGTTTCTGATTATCAAATCAGCAGATTTTAATAGTCTTGATAGCCATCAAGTTGGGATATAATTCGGGATACATACGAAATGTATTGCTTGGGATATGCACCACCGTAGTTTATCGCAATTGGTAAATTTGCATTCCACTTAAATGTTTTAAGTTTGGATTTCTATAGAATTTGCAGAAGAACCCATATTATTTATAAAATGATATATTAAAATAGTTTTTAAAATGAAATCATCTCTGCGCTAGCATTTAATGAATGTTTACATGGAGAGTGAGAGATAGAGAGAGATTTATAACAATATAAATACACTTATATACATATTCAATTGGTTTCTATATACAATAATTATAAAATAAGGGAATCGGGTTAACGGGTAGAATAAAATTCGTGGATAAAAACATTCAAAACCTATGACATATTGTATATCAGCAAGTTGTTCTACAACCGGATTCTGGTTCCGATAAGCCGACATTTAAAATGATAGATTCATTTGCATCGAAAATGTTTAGTTCGTCATGAAATTTCTTTAAATTTTTCTTTATCCTCAGTGAGTTCAATCGTGAATAATTACAATACGAACAGCATTCAACCATCAAATTGATCAGACATTGAGAGACTGGAGCTACACCTAAACAAAACACAATCGAATTTGAAAAAAAGAATTTCAAGAACATCAACAATCTGGAATTCTTTATCATAAACAAAGGATGAATATAGCTACAACAATACTTACTGACTAATAGTTGCGGCGTCCAATTCGCTGGTAGTCTGGGTCTCTCCTTGAGGGTGCATATCAGATGGTGCATCTCCTCCAAACTGGGCTCATCATCATCAGGATTCCATTCGCATTCTAACAGATCGTTATTTGATTCGCAACTGGTCATGAGATCCCTTAATTTAGGCGGACCGAAGTGTAACAAATAGGCTTCCTGATAGGGAGGATAGTACGGCAAGTCAATGAAACTGCTCTCATTATTAGATAGCTGCGTCGTCGTGGCATTGGATTGGTCGAGACTGGATGGATTCGCTAATAATTCAACCGGGGCGCACCAACGCACCAACTCCCAGAAGATGAGGCCGAGCGAATAAATGTCAGCCCTTTTAAAATCTTCAAATAGTTGGCTATTGATTTCCTCATTCAGAATCTAAATTGTAAAATAAAAACATTATTGCTATTACAATTCATACTACTAAAAGTAGCATAATATTCAACTAATCAATACTACAATAATTATGAATCGATTTATTTCTAAGACGCAATCGTAACAAAAAATTTAATGTCTGACCTCTGGCGCCATGTATCTGGGAGTGGACGCATGAATTCCACCGATAAGAAATGGATCTCCGTCAATATCAGTCTCTTCTTGAATCATAGACATGTAATGAGAATTATCAATTTGATTCACATTATGAGCGGCTTGTTGCGCAGCTAAATGCTGATTGGTTAAAGGCACTTGTTGAGTAACAGCCAATGAAAAGTCACCTATGCAGCATGACCAATCAGACTTTATGTAAATATTGGATGGCTTTAAATCTCGGTGAGCAATTCCCGGCTTACCATAAGTTCCAGATATTTCTATGGGAAGTGTAAAAAATAAGCGATTAATTGAATATCTAAAAGTTGAATAGGAATATTTATAGTAGAGAAATCGAATCTACCTGTGTGAAGATAATCTAATCCAGAGACAATGTCTTCAGCTATTTTTAGTAATTTTAACTGTAGGAAGGACACAGAATTATGAGAAGAGGTCGATGAAAAATGATTCTTTTGATTCATTGAGTTATGTTCGTAAAAACTTCGATTAATAAAGCATTGCAATAGAGTACCCCTGGGCATATATTCTGTGACTAGGAGAGGCCTGTGCACGGAACCTGAAGTGAAGCGATCAGATGCGACGATACTTAAAACAGCAGGATGACGCAACAAGACTCGCCAATGCAGAGCTATTTCATGACGCCAACATCCTTCACCAACAGGACCGGCATGAAACAATTTCACAGCGATTTCCTGCCCACGCCATTCACCTAAAACAAATTATACCGATAATGACTAACTAATCTCCTTAAAAAGAAAAGAAAAAACAACACAAATATGTGTCTTTTATAACTTGCTATTTTTATAATCATAACGAAAATAATGAGCTATTTTACCTAGCCAAACTTGCGCGAATCTTCCTTCGCCCAATAATTGATCTAAAGATAATTGTTTACCAACAGTTCTTTGAGACAACATCATAGGACCAGAGCCACTCCCAGAAGTATTATTCATATTGCTCGCCAATAAGATATCGGAAGATCTCTCGTAAGTGTTAAAGTCACTCATCAACAAGCCATCGGAATTTGGCTGACAGGGTTGGACAATTGTAAAGGTAGTTGCCATTGATGAGGGATCCTAAATAATATATCAATTCGAATAGAGTGAATAAAAAGTAGAGAATGATGTTCTTTCTCTAGGCATAGTAGGCATAGTTTAAATAGGATTATCCAATACTAATCAGATTTTTGGTAGCTCAAACTAATTTCTACGTTAGTTACTCTCTAATTGCGACATGTACATCAATGTGACAATCCATGAAGTGGAAAGTTGAGCAAATGAGACATCATTTATTGCTATTGTTATATTAATCTGTCTCTGCTTGAAACTGTCTAAATTAACACATGAATAAGTCACATTAATGACAGAGACCAAAGTTTTTAGGAACCAGAAACATAAGCAGTTTAACATCAAAATTATGATGTAATTGCAAATAAGAATGCATATAATTGATAAGTATTCTAGATTATATCAATCAAGGGCTAAAACAAATGAATGTAAAACTTACTTCTAAACGTAGTATAGCCATATGATGTAGCTTCTTCCTGTAGATCAGACAGAAGATGCAAAATGCAACAGTAAAGATTGCAAAGCCAATTCCACTGACTAATATTATTAAAACTTTCATGACATGTTTTTTGTAAGAAGGGAAAGGTGCTGGCGTTGTATAATTGGGTATATTCTCCTTTGCTTCTTCACTGCTGTTATAATGATGAAAATAAGGATCTAAATCAGAATTACACAGTTGAGAAGATTTACAGCAGGCAATTGTTTTGGGATTTTCATGTTTCACTAAATGGCTTTTGCATGTTAAAGTACTCTTTTCATGTGAAGATATACAACCATATTTAATCACCATGTGAGGTGCCTTGACATGTTTACCCTCTTTGGATAGAACTGTGTGGCGAAATAATTTGGCAGTATAGCAATTTCCTTCAGAATCTGGGTAGCATATACCAAACTGGGACATCATCATTTTCTGAAAGTGAAAAAATAATTAATTCAATAGAAATTGAAGCTAAAATTAGGAAACATTTCAAATGGGGACTTAAACTATTATAAGCTAGATTAGTATAAAAGAGACATTGATTTTGATTGTCTTTTAGGCAATCAAATAACAGTAGGGTACTTATAATTATATTAAGGTTACCTTAGTTTCATTGAGGTGAAAATTTTCAGATAGTTCAGGATGAAGATACTTGGCTTCATTGATCAAAGCTATAGGAATACTTTCCATTTTCTTACAAGCATGACTGTCATTGCATTTCTTACAAGCATGACTGTCATTGCATATACACATTATATCTTTAGCATTGCATTTGCATAAATAGAAGATGCATAATAAAAGAAGAAGCCAAAGTAAATCTTTGAATTTCATCATCTAAAAACAATAAATCATTGGATGAATATTATATAGCTTTTGTTAAGATATTCTGTATTAATATGTATTAAAGGTTAATTATTATGTTCCCTATAAGCAAAATATAAATTAAGCAGTTTTTTGATTATCTTCCAGTCAATCAAAACAACAGTACTTATAATGGCATCAAGGTAAATAAATTGCTAATTGGGCCACAACATACTAAGTATAATAAAAATTCAAAACATTCAACTTTTCAAGTGTTGTGATGGTATTCAGTGTAAAAGTTTCATGATAGTTTATTATTTCAAAGTCTGTATCTTTGACTTAGCTCTCAGTTATATAGGTTTTTAATTATAAAAAAAAGTTTTTCAATTTTAGTATGGCATTCCCATATTATTGTCCAGTGATTTAATTAATCTTAATCCTATGCTTTTTATAATAGGTCTTTATTTGTTTATGAAATATTTAACATTGACTAGCTAAACTATTTGACAAACTTCTTGAAATCAGATAATAACCTCTTTAATAAAGGTTTTCTAACTCCCCCCCCCCCCCCCCTCTATCCCTATAGCACTGAGAATGAGAGCTGAGTCTTCATATTGAAACAATAATCAAAATATGAAGCATAAATTGAACATTTAAAATTGTCAATAACTTACATTAAATTAACAATTGCAATCAGTGTTACTAATTCTTAATAATAAATAATTTTACTAATATTATCCATACTAAATTAAAACTATAGGCAATCTAAAAAGTTTGGATTTATAACCCATTGAAAAAGTATAATTGATTCACTCAAACAAAGTTTTTGGGATTTTCACTTGTATAAATTGTTAATCAAAATAAATTGATAAAAGCTTATAACTAATAACTACCTATAATAAAATGTACTACTATGACAAACCTTTTCTTTGGAACATATAACATAACTCTATTTTATGTGTTCTATTTCTATTTTATAATAATAGTACAACTTTTAATAAAATATTGCAATATTCGTTATAACGAACGAACGTTAGATTGCCTCTTGAAAGTGCATTATAAGCTTAAATTATGTATTTTGACATGAAATAATATGTAGTGAATTTCTATGAAATATGCATAATTGTAGTCTTCAGAAAAATACAAAGACACTCTATTTATTATAAATTAGAGTTTATAATTTTACATTATTAGAGCTTAGAGTATTCTTTTGAAAATTATTTAAAATGCGATTTAGATAAAAGTATAAAAAGTTATCATTTACAATGTTAGAGGATCTCAAACAAAGACTACATTAATATCGATATTCACAGAGTCCTCGATCTCAAACTGTTAGTAAAAATTAGTAAAAGATCACCGGCGTGTCTAATCCGAAAGTTTTGTCGATACAAATTGCCAACAACATCAACTATGAAAGCACAGAGCGTGTTGGATTCTCACAATGAATGAATTTCTGTAAAACAACCGTACTATATACATATATAATATATACATAGCATAATACATAGATATCTATGATTTCAGTACGTGTAAACATAGAGATCGGACAATTTTTATTTTGCTGTGTAGATAGTTCGATCTCTATGGGTGTAAACATAGAAATAAACTTTTTAGCGTCTCTGTCAAAATGGTTCAAATAAATGTCATGTTATATAGGATATGCGATAGCACTCGTGAAATTACCGAAGGAGCGAATCAGGCATTTCCTAAGAGAATTCTTTCTCATAAAGGAATTTCTATGGCATCAAAAAAAGAAATAAAATTTTTAAAGTTTTAAGGTTAGAACAAATAGAAAAAAGAATTTTAACTCAAAATTTAAATGGCGTGAACCAAAGTGAACCTAATTAAAGCAAAGTTATTTGATTATTAAGAACTAAGTTTAATATATATTTTCGTAAAACCTTAAAAAATTCTTCTCGTTCAATCATTATTATGCCTTAAAATTTTAAATTTTAAGGCTGTAATAAGTTTCAAGAAATACACAGCCTTGGGCAATGCGAGTCTTTCTGAGAATGTGTCATTGACATATTGTTATTCCTATGCCTGTATGCACATTCATATAGGCCACAATGTTATTGACAGACTATATCATCAATTATTAAATCAATATATACTGACATTGAAAGCGCAGTGATAGAATTATGTCACAGTGTCATTTACATATTAAAAATTCAGCTAAAACTTCTGCTGACTTAATTAAGCTGAAATTAATATATACCCAAAGTATAGAATATGAATATACAACTGCGATATGTTAAAGAAGAATTATTTTGAGGTCACAACATATCTTGAGAGACTTCAGCGGTAATATTACCATGATCTACATGGTCGCTGTTGGATACGACACCCAGGGGGCCACTTCGATTAGCCGGCCTGTCAGTGACCTCATTATATAAATTTATTTATGTACTTTACTATACGTTGGTACTTGTTCCCTATGATATAGCTTAGGTCTATTTTAATATACCTACACGTTCTTTCAAAATACGTTTATGTTTTTATTCTAATCTAATCTAATTTAAGAAAAGTTTTCAGCTCCACAACTCTAATTCGATTCAAATGTATGATTAAAACAATATAATATGTAAAAATTAACAGAAAAATTTATTCTTTGAGTCATTTAAAACAAATCCACACTATACTTGGTGGGTGTTCCGTCGGTTGTGTCTTCCACTCATAGACTTTAGCATCTTTCCTTTGTTTCTTTTGGTGTTGTTCCAAGTGTTTCCAGTTTCCAGCTCTTATAATTTCTATAAGAAGGCCGTACTATTTATCAACATTTAATTGCGTAACTGACAATCATAGATATTAACATATAAATAATATTTATATGTTAATACATATCTATGATTGTCAGTTCCCTATAATAGGGAATATCTATTTATGGATATCCCGAATCCCCTTATGTACTCTGTATTGTTCGATCTTCTCGTCCTCTTTTGAGTTGACTCGAGAGTCGCCTTGGTACTGCAATGTCAAGAGTCATTTTATAACATTTATAGATACACGATACACATTTGAAAAGAAAGTTGTTTCCTAATGAAAAAGATGAATAAAATTAAAAATTCATTTTATATCATATTCATAAAAAGTAACGTCTGTATTTTAAAATAATGCTAATTTTTATTATAATTTATAAATACAATGATAATTACAATTTAATATGAATAACATAATAATAAGCAAGGAGAAATTGAATAAATGGCGCATTAAAGCTCTAACATAAAATTAATTGAAATACTGAAAAGTAAAGAGATTTAATTACATATCTATGAGCGAATGCCAAAAGGCAAAAGGCTTTTTTAATATAATGTGTGAAAATAGAACTTTTGAAATTTAGCACAAGGAAGCAGGATCAATTAATCAACTTCTCTATAAGCAACTCTCATGAAGGTAAATATCTTGATAACATCTAGAAGAGTCATTATCATCCGAAATTGAATTTCTTCCGGCATCTAAAAAGGATTGGCTATTTTGAGACATCGTGTCTGCGCAAACCAATGCTGGCTCTCGCTCCCACGGATTGATATCCGCATCGACTGTGGGTGTCACGTAATGATTTAAACTAAGCAGCTGTGGATTGGGTTTTGGCACTTTTTGAAATAGATCGAATTTTGCTTCGCGGTAGCGTTTTTTATTTTTCAAAAAATGAAGCACTATCATATCACAACAAAGTGATGCTGCACCTAACAAAGCTAAACCAGAGCCGATATTCATGGTGAAATTTAAAACGTCAAAGCGACCCCCTTTTCCCGTTACTAAAACTATGAACTGAACTCCATATGCTTTGAAGAGTGTCCTATAAACCTTACCATGTTCGCGATATTCATAAGAATGATAGAAGTTCCAACCTTGTCCCACTTGCTGGTGGTTGATATCATCCAATCGACTAAACGTATATTTTGGTAGGCAGTATTCATCCGCATAGTCGAGATTGCAGCTCCAATCAATGCTGATGGCGACGCTACCACCATATTCTAGCAGACGCGCCACGTCAGTTTTGGTGAATCGGAATAGTTCACCAACGCGAAATATTGGGCAATATTTGTCTCTTGGATCAGTTGCATTGTAATGACAATTCGTTAAATACTTTTTCGTCATCCATGGAAGAATATTTCGACGCTTTGTCTTAAATCTTGGAAATTCGATGCTGTTTTTCACGAGCACTTTGATGTTTTCCATGTGTGATAATGGAATATCAACATGCATACTACTACCATCGTCTTCATTTTGTGTGGGACACCAAGCAAAAACTTCGCAACGCTGCGGATGAATGTCTACAAGGCACTTTCCAGTATAGATACCATTTCCATAGGGGTCATTAAGACCTTCGGGACACATGCTATTGTTCCAACAGTAGGATGAAGGAACTTGCTTAGATTCTGCACAATAACCCAATGTCTGATTATGGGTGATGATCGCGTTGGTAGTCACAAATATGGCAGCGTTCTGCTGCGATGGCACCACGTAATCGGCAGCGTCCCAAATTCGAATGCCTGACATTGAATCTCCCATGGATAGATTGGATAGCATTAAACCTTCTAATACTTTGATCATTACTCCATTTACAGCTGTATCGAAAGCTTGATATCCACGCTCGTAATACATGACCCATAGAGAGATGTATATTAAGATGCTGATTTGAATGACACGATAGAGGATTCCGATCTTGAGGCTGTTAATTTGAACAACCTTTTGAGTTTCATAGCCGAAAAAGGCTTCATTCAAAGTAGATACACAGTTGGTGATTTTTCGACGCATATCTAAGATTCAATTGATAACTTCATTGTTTGTTTTATTAATTGCTGAATTCTACGCGAAATATCAAATTGAAAATTGTTTAACTTTTCTCAGGGATTGACGATTATAATAGCAGTGAAACTCTAAATGTAAAACCTATAAGCATCCTTTAGAAATGAGTTCAGTATTTTGTTTTGGTGATTGACCTATCAGAAATGAGAATTTCTTCATCTCATCATCTCGCGATGAAAAAAGCTCCAATTATTTCGGTGTTGTGCAGAAAATTGTGGAGAATTGGCTGATCAACTCAGTGGAAATCATCATTGAAAAAGATAAAACATCAAAATGGATAGCATTAATGGCAAGCATCTCAAATGAGTAAAACTTTCACCCTCCCTCCCTCCCTCCTTGCAGACAGATGCAGTAAGACAGAGATTTACCTCGCAGATCTTCCATCCAACTGAATCTACGTAAAATAGAAGCAAAATACTTTCTACTTTCTTATTCCAGATGGAAACAAGGGAGAGAGCTTCTTGCAGTATAGACTCTAATTGCGATATTTCAACACAGTGCGATGAAAAAATGTTCTCATTTCTTTACTAACTGCTGTTATAGCTGCTGGTACAACTGACATAAAATTCAGACAAGAGAAAATATTTTTCTCCCACAGTAAAATCTATTTGTTGACGCGGAGTTTTCCAACTAAGTAAACTAAGTCACTTTTCCCCATAAGTATAGCTGATTAGTCGATATATGTAGAAGTAATGTTTCAGATTTTCTCACTTAAACTCATTCAAATATAAATATCAGAATCGGCTTTATACCAATTCGAAATGCCTTATGCGAGAGATTTGTGAACAAAGCTCAATTTAAATACGTAAATTAGGAATTATAAGAATAAAATTTGAAGACTACAATATGTGTTAAATAACATTTGCCTTAATTTAAACATTGCTATATGCATTTACTTTATTTTATTATTTAGAAAGAAATGTTAGCTGCAAATTCAACTGTAAAATACTGTTTTATCATTTTAATGAGAACAAATATATTCCTATACATTTTATGGTTAACGTAAAGAACCACAATCAACCAAAATCGAACACAAATACAACGACAAACTGATGATTATCAGCTCCTCAACGAAATCAAAGGAGTGTTAGAAGAATGAAGACTGGGTAATCACCTTAAGTCTCAACACCAAAGTCAGACTCAAAACAAACTGCCTAACATTTTGATTATACGAATTGTGGACTATGCCCCATTATGACCCAAGACAAAAACAACAGCGTGATCATAGAACAATTAACACCGTCACTGAAAGATAGCTCAAATACTTTTGACATATCATATCATATCCGGTCGCTTGGAAACCTTGTGATGGAAAAGGACGCATTAATGCAATATATCAAAGCGGTAGGACAATTCAGATAAGCTAACGAGCATAGCAATGGATAGCGATACGAGACAAGACGAAAACCATAGCATCATCAAGGGACAGCTTGGAATAACGCCGACGATGTCAGAGATATCTAAATGAATTTTAGCCAGCAAAACATAGAGATTTGTACCTTCAGGAGATCAAAAAGCGACGGATAAATACAGTGGTACGAGATAACAATAGGACTGTTAAGTGACCCTCTAATTCTATGGAAATGACTTCCCTCGGATACGAAGAGCATACAGAGATTATGTAGTATCCAAGGGAAGTCTAAATTTCCATAGAATTGGAGGGTCACTTAAC
>JAYMFX010201094.1:0-23657 GCA_036784945.1 Monocelis spectator | reverse complement strand
TTTAATAAGAGCTACATTTGATAAGAGAAATATTTAATAAGAGCTACACTTGATAAGAGAGATCTTTAATAAGAGCTACATTTGATAAGAGATCTTTAATACCATTTTTTCGAGGCATTGCGTAATATTTCATTGTCATAATTAAACAATAATTTGTTTATTGTCATTTATCTTCAACTGAAAATTATCAGAAAGATATCCATATATATTGATTTATGGTTGAAAGTTTAGCACCGATTCATAAATATTTTGAATTGGGTATCAAAAGCACAAAACAATCTGAAGTTTATACCTTTTTCACTTCTTTAAAGACACTTATATGTGTAGATGTAGATACTAAAATTTATCAAAAGCTATAATGGAAAATTTCAGTTGAAATGAAATTTATGCCAAATCCAAATGGTTTGAGATAAATAATTTGTGAAAGATTTAATCGGGCGATAATTCCATTAAAATGGCGTTTTTGCTTGAAATATCGAAACAAAACTAATTCTTCGCCATCAAACAAATCGTCCGATTCCATAATCATTTCACATTTTCAGGTGATACTCTTAATTAACATTAATGAACAAGCAGTATCGAGTGGAAGTCATCGGTCATTCATAAGTTTGTTTTAATTGACAACGCATTTCCGGTTATAGTTTCGGTTTGCCAGTTTCATTTTATAACATCAGTTCGAGCGCACACACGTTAAATGTTTTTGCGTCGCGAAATGAAATATTGAGTTGTTGTCTAATATATAACTAAAGATAAATTTTCATTATACAATTCAATAAGAGTATATCCCCGCTTCTTCATAAACATAGTCGTCTTCATAAATTCTTCATTCTTCAGTTTTAAATTGTCCAGCTAAAAGCATTGTAGATTATGATGATGATGATTCCACGGATTCTACATTGCGTTCAGACCGCTATTTATTTATGTTAAAACTTCGATTGTGAAAGTGCAAATCTTCTGTTCCTCACGCAATCAATCCTCAGACATGCTTGAAGATGCGATGAGAAGTTAATAGATGGAGCGATTGCATCAATTAACTTCCTCAACTCACTCACTCACTCACAGAATTTATTGCCATTTTATGATCGCGGCAAAATCTATTAGAAATTCTATTACTTAGTATAAACGAAACGACTAATTCTTTAAATTCTTGAATGTCTCTACACGACATTTATGATACCATATGATACAATTTCATGTATCATATCCAGAATGTTGAAATATCACATACGCTCCTAAATGAACAAAGATCAACACTCTATTGTCGGTTCTCGATATTATTATTTTCTTAGGGTTCCCCATAATGTTTCAACCATAGAGATATAATAATGAATACAAGGTGATCTATAGAGTGCTCATCTCATTCTCATTGAGGGGATAATTAGAAACATGGCAGCTGCAGGCAGGCAGGCGAGCTTAATCGCGAGTTTCATTCGTGATTAGAAGTCAGGCATTACCTACTTCTTAACGAATCACAGTTGAGTATTCGTTGATGATTTGCCTGCACAATTTGATTATCAATTTGAATGTCTCCAGAATCTCATTTAGACTGCCAGTCTATAGGTATTAATTACATCTCTATGGTTTCAACATACAGCTCCAATTAGCCTTAACGTTGATTGGTTATTCTGGCTAATCCAGCTAATTCCAGCCAATCAGAACTGACTAAATAGGTTATCACACAATTCAAAGGGATCATAATATGATCGCTAAGCATAAATTAGTCTTGAATCGGAACTTTGTTTTCCTTAAACAAATCGTACAAACGTTTTATTTGTCAAGTTTATCACTTGATTTTCTTCGTCGCTTTGGTTCAGGCATGCTATCAGCTCGATGTGTACTAACTCTATGAGTAGTAACTCCATGAGTAGTAACTCTATGAGTTATATTTGATCAATATGACTTTTTGAATACAATTTGGGACAGTTTCTAACACTTTATTATTTACCTATATTTAAAAATTTCGATTTAAGAAAAAAATTAAAAGATCGTAAAAGTAAAAATTCTATTAAAACATTTATTCATGACAAAAATGCCGAAATGAAATATTTCAGAATTGTTTTTGATTAACTCTCATCTGTGAATATATTTTGTGTGATTTTGTGATTCTTTTGTGCAGACATATTGTCATCCTCGCGTGTTTCCATGTTGTGTGTCAGTTATGAGGAAGCGAATATTAATCACTCGACCAGATTTCTCAACTGGCGGGTGCAGCTCTGCAAGTGAAGGCATACCTGCCATTGCCTCTAACTGCAGCGCATTCTATAAGGCATTATGATGTCTGCTGCCTGATGACTCTCTGGCCTTCAATTCTTCAGGGAAATTCTTCGAGTAGCCGGGCGTCATTAATTTCAATTTAATCGCTGCATATAGATGAGCATTGTAAACGATTCTTTGAAATAATTAATCAAAATTAGTAAAGGAAAGGCGTCAAATCACTGCATACTATCTATCTATATACCTCTACAATTTTTAGGTATAACAATATTCGTGCATTATTAAATTCATTTTGAAATTTTTTTGTAACAAATTTCTCTCTGATATATTTTAATACTCAATGAGATAGATAGTGTAGACCTTCTCTGTGTGACAGTCACGGGATCAGAGAGGTTCGGTTACTTTTTATATTTGATTTCTATGGACTAAAATATGATATTCTGCATAACAATTCATTCACGCCTCGTTTATCAATTCTGTTCAATTTAAAAATACAGTAAAAAATATTAACTATATGGTCAAATAATTTTGAATCTTTTAAATACAACATTAAATGATTTTCAATGTTCAAAATTTGTAATTTAAAATAAATTTGTAAAGATAATCTGTCCCTGTCATTCAAATATATCATATTTATTCATTTTGTAAATTTTATTTTATAACTAGGTCAAGGTCACGTATTTTGATTGTGAGATTGATAAATGAGACGGGAAACATTCATTTTAAAAAATTGCGCGCAAACAATTTAATTAAATTAATAAAGATCAGTAAAACAATACTATGAATAAAATTAAATAATATTTTATATATAAATAATAAAATAACCATGTAGGTCTATACATAGATATACATGGTTCGTAAAATATTAATTATAAGAAGATGTTTTTTTAATACAAACTTCTAAGATATTATGTTTTTATATGAGTTCATTTAAATTCCTTATTTTACTAAACATTATACAACTTTCCTTTATCTTTTTAATATACGTTTATTTATAATCTTATTATTTTACAATACGCATGCAAACTCCCATAGACTTTGTTTAAAACACCCTTAGAAACTCCCCATACCGGTAATTGTAGGGTTGTTAAGGGTGTGCTTATTTCCATAGAATTTGCCCCGGAATTTGCAAGCGTATTTACACTTGAAAATTGTGCTTCTAAATTCTATAGAAATTCACAGCTTTTAAGACGATCTCTATGGCTACACCTCATACTGCAATATTTTCTACAAGAAGGTTTCTCGATGGGTTTTGGGGTCAACCCAGAAGATCGTTGGGTTTTTAAAAGTACAGGGACTTCTATGGGACATCCTGTATGTTTTTATTCTATGTTTTAACCACGAAAGAATCATTATGACAGTAATGATATCATTGAAAAATGAAATCATATGATAAATTATCCATAGAGGTATGAGTCAGTCTGCAAATTATCTGTTTCAATTCCTCACTGCAGTGATCTATTAATAGATACATGATTTAAACAAATTTATTATCTTCAAAAAACTAATTCTACTGTAAAAGAAATGATTTTTAGACTTTTAAAATATAGATTGTATACTGTGTCAACACATTTTGATATTGATAATAGCCCATATGAAGATAATCAGATAAGAGCAGATTCTCACCAACATATCAAAAGGCATATCATCTCCTCATCAAACATTCTCCATATTCTCACACAAATAATGAAGAGAATTTAATGTGAGATAAGAATGGAGACTATATAGCAATATATAAATATCTACTATATTTTCTTTATTCGAAAATCAAATTAAAAGTTTGATGAAAGTTTTGATAAGAATGTATTATACATATTTAACATAAGTCTTCAAATACATTTGTTCAAATACGCAGCATTAATTTCGGAAGCTGATGATATTTCAGAATGAATTCAATCAAAATTCAGTGACTTATACCCAGAATAGCTCCTCATACCTAACTCCTGTGTTGAGACATTCTGTTATTGATAATGTTATTTAGATACTGATGCCTTATCAATGTAATTAAAAAATGCATTCAAATAATTACATACCTGTTGTGATGATGATATTATATCAGAAATTGCAAATCTTGATAAAAAATAAATAAGTTCATGTTAATTAATGACATTAATCAGTAATAGAAATCATAGAATCATATAGAAACTGTTGATGGCTTTTTCCTTCTATATTTTCGCAGAGATAGGAATTTGAACCAGTCCTCGCGAGTGTGGTGAGTAATATAAAAATGTAAACACTTTTTCCTACAAGATATTGTTGTTTAATTGTTGGCATACTGTGGGCTTAAAGAAAGACAGAGAACAATCTATATAAATATATCTATGCTTGTTGGATTTTCTTCACTGCTTTTTCAACGATAAATTAATCATTTCCTCAACATAGTACTAATTGAAAATTTTATTTGTCAAATATTTCCCAAGATGCAGTGTGCAGGATAAGCAGGTGATCCCTCCCCTCCAACGCCAGACTAATTGAAGCGGAATTTATCCCTGCTCTTGTTTGCACTGACATGTCCAGCAGAGAGAATGGACAGCAGCAATCCCTCACTTTCCTTTGAGCAGCATCCATATTGACACGCTCCCCTAATAATGAGCCTGTTGCCGCGGACCCCACAGTGGTGATCACCGGTGATCAAGAGGCCAGAAGGAGTATCGTTTCACGGGTCATATTTTTATCATAAAGTGCTTCACTTTATACTCGTATATAGGTATTGAAAGACTCTCTTGTCAAAAACAATGCCCTGTTGTCAACTAGATATACAGAAATGACCATTAGATATAGTTTGAAAAAAATTATTTGCCAATTTTAATTGCTTTACCCTGGAGGCAACAAAATAACCGATATATTGTTTGAAAATATGGGTGTTATCAAAGTGTTATCTGATATCGGTGTAAATTCAGTAAATATCATTTTACATTTAGCCCTAATACCGAGAAGATAATTTAGGAGTATGTCACTATACTTAATAATTGATTAGTGACATTTTAGTATTTTAGACCATATAATGTGTTCTTATTATTCTAGTTTTTATCATCCTTTCAGTTTGACCCACATACCTATATACGCATAATATTTACCCTTTCTCTCCTCAAATATCCTGACTTCTAAACAAATCTATATTTATACAAATGCACAAAACTTCATAACTTGAGAATAAAGAATATTTATTTTACATTTTTCAAAATTTATGAAAAGATTAAAGTATTATTATAGAATGATTATATACATATTGATGTATTTATTGAGGAGGTAATGATAAGGTTTGTAAGTATATATACAGAACAATAAATAGATAGATATTTCAATCAATGTAAAATCAATATAAAAACAAGCTCACAAACATTATTATTATCTAATGAGATTTCATCTTCCGTTTCTGCCGTTTTCCAATGTTGCCCAGAATCCCTTCAATACTGAATGGACAAATAGTTTTGGAGGGCCGATGCCATCTTTTGTGAGAGGCAAGATTGGCTGGACAATTAAAAACCTAAAATTTAGAAGAGATAAAAACAACATTATAACCTGATTAATGTCTAAATACATTAAGACATATCTACGTGGAACTATTTAAAAATTCTAAACTCATTCATATTAATACTCTTTTTATATAGATAAGAAGTTGTCAAATTCTTTAAATATATAAGGTATTTAATTTTGCCGCCATAATTTTTTTTAAAATTGTAACGCATTAAAACAATTATAAATTAAATATTTGATATTCTATTACCTTGTCGCACTCGAAGCATTTATATTCGATGTGTACTATTCTCGGACATCGATGCTTCGCCAATTCAAAAGCATCTGGATACAATTCGTCGCACAGTTTACATCGGAACGGTCCAATTCGGTTGGGAATGTGGGCCAGCCTCTCTCGTGCCTCTTTAGTGATCGTGACTTCATTAAAACGGGTGTCGATATCCCCTCTGATAACAGTGCCCTGCAGATCCTGGTGGTCGTCTCCATTCTCACTGGAGTCCACACTGAACAGCGATGAGTTGGTGGGACTGCATTCTTTCAAGTTGGTTGTTGAGATTATTTTCAGGCCACTGACAGGAGAAATTGACTCTTTTGGGACTGACTGTTTGGAGTACAAAGAGTTTGGGGTTTTCAGCGGTGTAGGAAAACATTTCTTCTCATCAATTGGCTGCTGATGTATCGGAAATCTTTTAAAACTGGAGTCCACTGCGGGCATCCAACTGAAAGGAATCCTTGTGATTGGAGCTGATGACATATGGCCAGCCGTCAAGTACTTGAAGTTGAAGAATTGAGGATGATTGTAATAATGATGATGGCCATGCATGAGAGAAGAATAGGAGGAGTGTTTAGATATCCTGTTGATGTCATGAAGACTGTAAGCTGAAGATTCTGAGCTATGTCTGTGATCCATTGCTTCAAAGATTCACTGTATAATATGGATATTATTGAGAAATTTAAATTTATTTTGAAACTTTTCATTCAAATTAAAGGAAGTTTGGTCTTTAAACATAAATCCACAATGCGATTTGATTGGAGCGGCTGATTATCGAAAATATAATTTGATCCGGTGGTTATAAGACTCTTCAAAGAATTGCTTAAAATTTTGCGCTCTCTTGTCATTTTGGGCAATCATCTGTCTTCCACTTCAATGAACAAATTCCACATCTCAGCTCTGTCAGTTCAGTTCAACAAGTAATATTCGGGTAGTCATTGTTTTAACATTTCCCAACTCTTAATAAGGATGTCATAATTTCCCATTAGATCACAGTTATTTGCTTTGAGAGAGAGAGAGAGAGAGAGCTATTATATGAAGACTTAATTGAATCTAAGAACTCGATTATGTTAATGGACAACGCCCCCAACGATCTGTTCCCTAATTTTTTTAATTCTCAAATGCCACTATATATTTAAGCGCGGCAGAGCTGAATCCTCTTCCAGAATCATTCGAAGATTCGAACAATGACTGTCTTCGCATTATAGATCGGATCAAAGACAGCAGAAGGCCCGATTCTGCCACCTGCCTTATATCCCCTTGAGGCAAAAACTACAAATGACTTTCCAATCTTTGACACATAATTGGAAAATTGATGCTTATTTCATCGCAGCTATTATAACATCTGCACATAACTGATTACATTATCACAACACAATCTCAGAAAATTCCCTCTTTACAATAACGTAACACTCGAATCATTTTTCAAATTGAATCTATATAAACTCCCGCGGATCATTTTAATTAAATGAATCTGATAATTGTTATTTCATGCTAACATTTATTTATTCTATAATAAAATTTGTAAACAATAAGAGGCCAAACGGACACATTCTTTTCTCCTCCAATTCCCCTATAAAGATTGAGAATGGGGTATTACGTATATTGTGTTGTACTCATTTCAGGAATTTTGTTTTCTGAGACAAATTCTTTCTTCAATGTAGGCGACGACAATAAATGTTACAAACCCCAGGATGCTCCAACAAAGTATAACGAGTTGATACTATAGCTGCGTTAGGGATTCTGTTTTGTCTTATAATCTGTAGAATGATCGTTTCGCTTCGAAATAAATATCCTCAATTTACGTGTCATTTCACGCATTTTCGATTCCACTTGTTTATAGACCGTCAAATCCCACTATCCCACTATCAAGACAGAGAGCATCGCGTGATGATCGTTTCCTCAATGGTCCAGACTCGATTCATGCCTCTGATTTAAGTACCTACTAGGTGTATCGTATCCCATTCCATCATTGAATAATGGGAAATTTGTCAAGTTTATTTTTTAAATTTTGCGTTTCTTATATCGCTAACACTACATCCTACACTCAATTTGTATCAAGATGCCAAATTCATTTTATTTACTATAAGAAATAATTTTAATTAATCATTCATTTTGCTTTCCTTATACAATTTCAATATTAAAATAAATACGTAAAATAGTAAAACTATAATATTAAAAATAATAATCTATCAAATACAGAATGAAAGGAGACTTCCCATTTTCTCAGAAATTACATAGAAATAGAAATTTAATCATTGAAATTAAAGGCAAACAAAAATCAAATTATGTTTGCATAGATAATATCATATTATATATTATAGGTAAACAGAAGAAAATTTTAAATTCTCAAATATCCATTCTCATAAATAATATCAAACAACTCTATTAAAATGAAAACCGGTTGAAACATTGTACTACTAAATATATAAAATCAATAGGTTCCAAGATTTAACATTTTTAAAAAAGCGTAAAATATTCAATGGATTTTTAAATACTTTGGGTAATATTTAATTTAGCTCACTAAAACACAAAGTAAACAAAGTAACCGTATGTTTTTGTTTTTAGACAATTTTATCGTCTGAAGATGAGCGTTATTGAAAGAAATATTTTTGAAGCATTTTAAAATAAAAGTATACCTAATAGTATATTTAATAAATAAACTTTAAAATTATATAGTGTGAACTATAAAGCGATCATTGTTAAACTGAAAACGATTTGAGTCGAAATCTGATTCTGCTTCGTTCTGACATTCTCAAACAACAGCACCTGGCTTGTGAATGCTGGATGGAATAATTTCTGGAAATTTGTGTAATGAGTTAATAATAGAAGATCTGATAAGCATCTCAGTGAAAGCAGCTCCTATAATTAGAGGGTGGGGCACAGAACTCCTCCCGTCATGCGTGCCGGGTCATTTCACCCATTGTGTCACCTGCCTCCAGCCTCTCCAGTGACTTACTGAATTACTTCACTTCACAATGATAGTATTACAAAAAAAGAATTAAGTTAATTTTTTTAAAGAAAACATTGCTTATTGCGTGATAAATCATTATAATCAAAAAACCATATAATAAGATTAACAAACAAAATTCCATAGAATTCGAGGGTTACTTTAACGGTCAATTATGGTATTGAATTGGGGGATGTCACGAAATGCGATTTCTGTTTTCGTCAATGCTTGAGACAATAAAAGGGATATTTATGGATATCTATGGATAAATTACCTATGGTATCACCTTTTAAGTCGGGTTGAAAAGGAAATATTTTCATTGATTTATTTTTATTTGAGTTACACTTAAAATTAACAATTAACAACTAATCTCACATAACAGCTAGCTTTAATCCATTTTTTTAGTTTAGCAGCTTAGGGAAATAAATTGATAATACACTAGAATAGTCGTGACGTCACTACTGGATCCAAGCATTCGTTACTATAGTTACAATCTATTTATATCTCAGCAGTGAAAGAAAGAGACCGCCTTATTGGTTTAGAGATTCTCATATCATGACAGCCAATCAAATTTTCTATCCTGACGTCACACACTATTTCAGGGGGTTACTTGAAAATGTGTTCTGACTGTTTTTACAATCTGGAGCGCAGTCAGTATTTATTTTTATGCAACAATTGATTTATAATATTGAATATTTACATATTTAAAATATTCGCAAAGTTAGTAGTGTTGTTGTATAGCAACGAGCTTATTAAAACAAATCACTTCTTTAACAGGGTATTATCAATATAAGAATTTTGATCTTAAATAATGGTTTTGCATTATGACGATGACATTCTATGTCTAATACCACCTCAATCAAATCAAAATATTCCAAAAGATTTAATGTTATAATAATAATACAAGGCAATATTTATCTATGAGCAATATCTATGACCTGAAAAAGTACGTCATTCCTCATTTCGAATACAAATTTATCACTTCGGTCAGAAGCGCTTGTAGACGAGGGTAAATGCTTTGTGTCAACGAATCCAAGCGAGGAAGAATCTTATAGGTGTTGTTGAGTTTTCGTTTGGCAGGTTTGGATTTGGATAGGAGTTTGAAGATAATTAACGACCCATAAACTTCACTGAAATCTTCCATCGCTTCAGCTAGCTCCATGAAAATGTCCACATTCTTGCTATCATTTAAGAAAACCGTTTTAATATTATCCGACCGTAGTAAATGGTAGATTCCGATAATAAGCTCTTCTAACTGGAATAAAATAAAGAATTAAATCAGGAATTTACTCTACAGGGTTAAATGTAGAAAATATTTTGTGACATTCCTTTTTAGAGAATGATCAATTTTTTATTTCTCCATTTTAAAGGTCGTAAAATGAACTGACGTGGAAACCATCCTTGCTTGTTTTTAGATTACTCTCTCTGGCCTCGTAAATCTCTTCGATGACATTTTTAATGAGAGATAAGTGCTTGCTCCAATTGAAACTTTCTTCAACTAAATTCGCTAATATGAACAGACCGGCGATTGACGATGACTTCAATGGCCAATCCTGTTGGCAAAAGTTAACGAAAATTAGTCTGTTCTGTTTCGTATCAATGAGCTCTTTCTGAAAGGAATCCAAGAAGCGAATGACATTATGAAGAATACCGATTGATGAATTCACCAGGGTGAAAATGTTGTGATTAGCATCTTTACTCCTGTGGCCCCATTTCTCAATATTGTACAAAAATATGCTGATTAGTTTGGATTGAAATACTTTATTACAAAAGATTGGCGATAGATCGGTCGTATTATGACAACACGTGTATATGGAATGAATTAACGCCCAATCATTTTGATCTAAAGTCAGCTCATCTTCGCCATAAAAAGCTTCAATTGATCTTTCACAATATGGTAGGAAATCAGATCTAGAACATAAATAGGTGATACATAATATGGTAAAACAGGAGAACCGCAAACAAATTTTCTTTAAATTTTGTTAAACAATATTTACTACTTATAAATGTTTTAGTAGTAAGTCATAAATAATTTATTTTTTATTAAATAAGAAATTATGATATTTTACTTACTGGGTAATAGTATCCGTCCATGCAAATTTCTTTGTCTGACTTGAATAGGATTTAAAATAGATATCATTCAATAAGATTAATAAATTGATCTGGTTCTGATTCTCCTGTTGAATCTCTCGAATCAGGATTGTGGTCAGTATTCTCAAATCGGTCACTGAAAGATTGTCATCAATAGCATAATCTTTCACATTTTCTTCCCCTTCGATCTTTATGCACGCAGGATCGGAATCCTTATTGTAATGGATGATAGACCTACATATAATTAGATTGGGATAGTAATGTTTGTATAAGAAATTAAAATAAGAGATATTCGATAGCATTCTGACATTCCCGAGGTGAATTTTCGGGTGAATTTCTGTATGTAAGGATTCTATTTAATGGCAATTGACTAATTGGAACAATACGCTTGCAAACTCACATAGACTTTGTTTAGAACACCCTTAGAAACTCCCCATACCGGTAATTGTAGGGTTGTTAAGGGTGGGTTTTTTCCCATAGAATTCGCACCGGAATTTGCAAGCGTATAATTGGAATCTTAATCTATAGAGATAACTTACTCACTCTAATGCTGGTTGAAATCAGCATTTTATAAATGCAGATTTTTATAAGATGCTGTTCATTTGATATTAATTAAAACTTTTAATTTTTGCTGGTCTGAGAAAAATCTTAAAACGTTCTTAAGACAAGATTTTTTCTTTTTTTGATGATCTTATAAGAATCAAGATGTCCTTAATAAGAATCATTTATAATCAAATAGTCAAAACTGTATGTAATTTACATTTCAATGTTTTCACCATTCAAGCTATACCTTGAACCTTTACGACAAGAATGACATTGGTATATATAGAGATCATTTAAAACATAAATTAACATAAATCTTACAATTCTTGGTATTCTTCCATTCAGAAATGTTATCCGTTATACAGATTGTAATAGAGATTAACTAAATATACAGGGTATTTAGACCTGATGTATAGGTATATCTATACCTGTTTCATTTCGATGTATGTACGTAACGTATAAGAGTCCTTTCAGTAATATTGATTATTTATCATGTGACAAGATATGCTGCAGTGTCTACATATTATTTACTGGTATGTAGAGATTAGCTGAATTGGTGCCAAGAGTTTTCAGTGTTATTAAAACCACACATGTAGGACGAATGCGTCAAATGATGTCAAATATGATGTCAAATATGATGTCAATATGATGTTAAATATGATGTCAAATATGATGTCAAATATGATGTCAATATGATGTCATTTGATGACTTTGCATGAGTGATTGAATTTGTAAGTGCTGGCCACTATGGAGAATAAAGGAGAACTGATGATGATAGAACCCTAAGAGGTTACAAAGATTGTCGGATTGTTTATTTATTTTATGTTTACTTTTGTGTAAACATTTGAGTTTTTCGACCTAGTGTCTGAAAGTTTTTGGATGCTTTCTATGCGTACCTTGTGGCATATTTTTATAAGTCGAGGAATAGATTTCCTATTAAAATTCATTTTTATCAAAATGAAAGTTATTGGATATCGTTTTTGACGGATATTTTTCCTAAAATTCTCTATTATATGATATATTAAAAGAATCAATCTTTCTAATACTTCTTCCAATGATCTACCCAATATTACAATGTTCTACCCAACATTAGTGATTACTTCATTATAGTGAATTTGAATGGCTTAATAATCCTGCATCGACCTAAAGATATACATTGTCTCTCTCTCTCTCTCTCTAACTTTCAACATGATTAACAAAAGACGAGAGAGTGGTTGATTAAACTATGGTTACCTATATCACTAACTGTGTTATAAAGTTTTGCAAGCAGTTATTTAACTATACAATTTATTGATTAGGTATTAGTTTTATCAAGAAATGACATTCTATTGAGATATGTAGTTGGAGAATGTTCAAAAAAAGAGTGACAAGATCTAAAACACCACCAAATTTAATACAAGATGATCGTTTCCCAGTGCCAGAAGTAGAAAATCCCAATGAAAACGATACTGATGAACGTAAGGTTTATAAGTATTTGAATCTTTACTCTGATAAATATATATATATATATATGTAGACTATAATCTATAATAACTTCTCTATAATAATTGGTCATCAGCAAATTATTATACATAATTTCATTTAGAAATAACCGGATATTCCACGAAAAGATGGCGGTGGTTCACCCCTGCTGAAAATGTTAAACTCATGCGTCTTCCAAAATCTTCGGAGAAAATGAGTCTCACAGAGAAAAAGGAAGAACCAGTCTATCACACGATTTTCTTGAGTAAACCTGTGATGTGGGCAGACAGTGGAGATACAAACTTCTCTAAAAGGGCTTTACCCACTGCGAGACGAGGATGGGAACTGGACAAGGCCAAACAATTTACAGTAATCGCTTACAGTTATACATTTTATATTAACTATACTTATTAACTGGATATATTATCTGAACAGTGTCATACTGAAATCATATTATCTGAACAGTGTCATACTGAAATCATATTATCTGAACAGTGTCATACTGAAGTTATATTACTGGACATATTATCTGGACAGTCACTCTGAAGTCATATTACTTCTCGTCAGAATAATGAGCATATAATGAACTCAATAAAACGATAGCAATAAAAATATTTGCTTTAGAGATATATTTCATGGTGCATTTTAGTTAGAAGAATTGCGTCGAGCAAATGATGAACAAGCGGAACTTATCACAAAAGGAGGTACAGATTTATACATTCCTCGACCAACACAACCTCCAAAAGAACAAGCAAAAATACCCCGTGAAAGATTCCTGGGCACTGGTTTTGCTGAGGATAAAATAGACTATAGACGAATAGTGCCTACTGGTGAAAAGTTACTCCCTGGAGAAGTTAATAATATAACAAAAATTATTTATGACTTTTGATGCATTTCCAATCACTTAGCCTATATTTGTAAAGTAATTATTAAATTACAGCAATCCTTTCTTTGTAATTAGAATCATTTGATATAATGGATTTTATGTCAATAACTCATTGTGTATACCTATTGTTATACACATATAGGTATATATATAATGCAACCTTTTGTAAATTATCTGTCTATTCAAAACACTTTCATGGAATTTTCTTCTTTGTATATTCTTTGATGTTAATAAAGTTTTATATTAATTATTATTTTAGATATACCTACATACCTTATCAGTTTTAATCGATCGATTTTTATATCATTTCAATTGTGTTGGTTAAAATAAGGCATATACCTAGGTAGGTACAATTAATACCTGTAATAGGTACTTAATGTTTAATGGTTTCTAGTTTTTTTATTGAACTTATTTTGTTATATTTTCTGTCTCATTGTCTTTTTTGTTTCCTTGTTATTCTTAATTTAAGCATAGGTACCGATAACAAATAAATTTACAACCGATTAAAATTAATATAGGTAAGTATATAAGGTCGCCCAGTTTTTTTAAAGGATATACAAATTATTCCAATCCTTATAAAGCATAAGATCCTATATGATGTTTTGGAATAAGACTAAATAAGTCATAAATGTTCGACTTGAAACTTTTATTGTGATTAATGTATTTACTTCTCATATGGATAAAAATACAAAAAATAGAAGCTTTAAAGTTTTATAATGTAAAAATTTTATAAAATAGAGGAATTGAAACTTTCAAAATCTTACAGATTCTTATATCTTTAAAGATCATTGAGAGCAATATCATCTTATTGATATCCGTAGGAGTCTCACATTGCCTAGTTACAGTACCTATGCTTTTAAGGAGCCTTACATCAACAATGCTTTTAGACAGTTTTATATTCAACGTCAATAGCTTTCATCATACTGGGTTCAATTTGCATTTAGAATATTTTAGAACCATAAATGCACGAAGCACCGTTTCTAACTGCTGTAGTAGAAATCCGAGAACATACATATACATACCTATCTATGTTAAAAAAATATCAATAAGAATAAAAAAGGGAAAATACAAAATCTATTTGCCTCAAGGACAATAAAAAAAGACGATAATTATATTATTACATCTATGAAAAGTCATGAAATATTTTTTTAATAAACCTTATATAGGTAATAAACTTTAGATATTTTTCAATAAATAATTTTTTATAACTTCATAATCATTTTAATAAACCAAACTAAAACAATAGACATTTGGCTCTTCCAGTTTCGAAATCTCTCAATTCTAACCAAATCAGCTGATTCTTAGTAACGTTATATTTTTTGTTGATTGTGGTTAAACTAATATTCAAGGTATAGAAAGATACTATATTTTGAAATATAAACTTTGATATTATTCTATTTTTCAATATGAAAATAATTAAATTTGATTATCTGATATTCAAAACCCATATTTCATTTCTAAATTTTAAGATAGATTTTAATTTATCTTGCCAAAGAAACTAGAATAAATTCAATCATTCTAATATAGGTAATTTTAATGGTATTTTTTTACTTTATAACAAAAATATTCACCCAATCCTAATAAAGTCTACATTTAAAAAATACTCTAAGTAATTACTTATCAACATGTCTTAATTTTAAGCATGAAATATTATGTTTAAATTAGTCATGCTCAATTAATCTTTACAGATAACATTGAGAGCTCTTAAATACATTAATATTGTGTTGTCAAATTTTGCAAAAATATTTAGTATATTTAATCTACTACTTTATCAACTGTGAATGTACAATTGATCAATCAAAAAATAAGATTTATTGTCACATTATGGAAATAAATTATCAGATTATTCAATTAAGTGCCTTAAAGCACCCAAATAGATGCCATATGCTTAATATCAATTAAAAATATACTTTTAATTTAATCTACCCTATGACACCCTTAGATACCCTATGACATTGACAATATTTTTATTAAAACTAGCATGAATTAGCATGAATGCATCAGTTCAAGATTAAATTATATCTGGCAATCATCCTTTCCTTAAACATAACTCTGATTGTAACCCTTTTACTCAATTTAGTATTAATAATTTATGTACAAATAATTAAAGATGGCCACCATTATTTATTCTTAAAAATAGTTTAATATCACATTTTTTAAATATTCAAATCATAAGTTAAGTTTTTTCTAATTGTGTCCTGAGTCATGCTTGATATTTATTCAACTGTAAAATGTAAAATAATTATTTTACAATTCCAAACTAAATACAATAATAATAAAAAAGTTTGCATAACAATTGCAGATATACTTTGTTAACCACATCAAAGGCTTTTCATGATCATATATCAATATTATGAATTGGTTGATTATATCATAAATGTTATCTTGATGGCTATTACTTGCTACTTTATTAAAATATGGTAAACATTAGTTTATTTTCCTGGGATCAGCTTGCTTAAAAAATTACTTGAATTCAATTGTTTGATTCTATGAAATTGTTATTTCATACATGTCTTTATCTCTTCTATTCTTACATATGCACTTTTATTGAATTTATTCTCTTATCACTTCTTGTATTTTCTTTGTCATTCTTTGGTCTGCCAGGTTGAAAAGCAATCAAGATTGAAGTTGTCCATCTCTCCCTTTATCTGTTATTGAACTCAACTGTGGTGGTCTTTATTTGTATTATATCTTATTTTTGGGGTTGTTGGGGGAAAATTTTTGATTGTTAGTGATCATTCAAAATAATTTTTTCTTATTAAATTTATTATGCAATCAATCATTTTATATGCTTGTTTTTATCTAGTATTATGGTAAATTATTTTAATGTTTGCAGTCCATCTGCATAGATAATTCTTTGTCTAAAAAATCAATCTTATATAAACTTTCTTCTGATATAATTCTCTAATACTTAACCAAGTAATCAGCATTTCATTCTCAACAATAATAAATTCTGGTTTCAATGTAATAATAAATATAAAAGTAGGTTATAGCCCACTTATTTAAATTTACTATTGCAATGTTATAGCTTATATATGCTGTTTAGGCTCTTATAGGCTCTATCTAAATAATTTAATTAATTGTGAATTTCTAAGAGTCATATATTTGACTCATGTATCTCATGAAAATTTAATGAATTGTTGTCTTAATTAAGAGTAAGGTACATTTATATATCGAATCCCATACAAGACTTGTTTAGACAATTACATTTATATTCCATTTTTGTAAAATGTTATATTAAAATTGTCTCTAATAACAATTCTGAGGCCTTGATTATCTGTATTTGAGTATTTAAAATATCAAAATGTCAATGCTAAAATATGCAAGAGCCAAACTTAATCTCTCTACACCTCTCCCCATATAATACTACAGTTTTATTCTATATTATAATGTTGCAAAGGGAAAACCATCTTTTTATTAATTTTATTATGGTATCTTAAAATAGTGTCATTTATGTTTCGAATTTGTTTTGGCTCCTGCTGTAAGTAATCACTATTTCTGAACATTTTGTCCACTATGTCCGACCACTTTGAGTTATTGTCATAGAGATGTAATGAATACAAGATAATCTATAGAGTGGTGATCTGATTCTCATTGAGGGGCCAATTAGAAACATGGCAGCTGCAAGCAGGCGAGATTAGAAGTCAGCCATTACTTCTTAGCGAATCACAATAACATAATAAATGTATTACATCTCTATGGTTTAGTAGGATGTGGAGAGACGTGTATAGAGCTTAATTTTGGCTCCTGCTTGTAATCAGTTTCGTAAAACTATTGGAAACTATATTTAAAGCATATGTTCACACACTTTTAGATATACCTAATGAATTCCTTATGGGCCACGCCCAATGGCAAGTAAAGTTCAAAAAGCTAAATTAGTTGGTCATTCTAAGAAGAAAGATAAAGAAATACAGTAAGTTGGAATATAAAAAAAGAATAATTATATGTATATTTTTAGCAAAATCGTAAAATTTCATTTCTATAATTCATTTTAGCATTTCAAATATAGTAAGCAAAGAATCAAGATATTCTAAGGATTGTCACGAGGTTAGTACTACATTTAATCTGTATTACTTATTATTATTTGATAATTTGATACTTCTTGAGTTTAGCTCTCTTTATCTGTATATTTTGTACATTTTAAAATATTTATTATACGGATATTTTTTCTTTAGTGCCTATAAATAAAGGTTAACTACAGTTATTTATTTGTTGTTTTCCTTGTTTTCAAGATGGTTTTTTTTTTAAATTACGACAAATCTATGTCCCCACATCTTGAAACTATAAGTAATTTAACCTACTGACTGACTTATTTAAACATAAATTTAGATTGAATAATTAGGTGAGTTGTAAAGATATACATAGATACATACCGGCATCTATACTTCTTCTAGGGTTAATTGTAGAGTACCTATATGAGCAAATGTCAGACAATATAATTTATCTGCTATCAATCCGGTGTTCTAATTGTTACGTAATCACCTATTATAATATAGTAAATGAGCAGTCGTATTATGTTTATAGTATCTATGTGACTATTTGGTAGAAGCATTGTCATAGACATGTGCTCCTTTCATATTAAGACAATATAGAGAGAAGAGACGGCTCAATTTAGGATTTTCTTAATAGCATATGAATACTTGTACAAATTTATTGGTCGATATGGTTTTAGTTTGTTTTATCAATTCAATGAAATCCTTTTTGTATTAGAGCTCAGGTGTCAGCACCAGTCCCTCCAGTAGCCCCGCTTGTTCCCATTCACCCTCTAGTAGCAAGCACAGAGGTAGGCGTTTAGTTACGACCTCTACTTCAACAAGTCGTCGCTCAAAGAGTCGCAATAAAGTAGTCCCCTCGGATCTTTCAATTGATCTACCATCGGAGGAAAATAAAAGATCTAGAGCAAGGTAGGCACTACAAGTAATTACACAATTCGATAGTAATCAGTTAGGGGCTTTATTAAACTTTATCAATTCGATACAACTATTTAGAACTCGGTCACGCAAACGTATTCAGAGTAGCAGTCCTGAAAGTTGTTCAACCGGTTGTTGGCCAAAGCGTCGTAAAAAGTCAACTGAAGCTACTTGCAGTGCCAGTTCTTCCAGGCGCACTTCGTGCTCTCGAAGGCATCGTGCTGAGAGTGGTGATAAATCCAGTAATTGCACTATCGAAACTTCCGATCGAGTGTTGCGATCCTCCACCTCCAGTCGGAAACAGTCACCCAGCGGTGCAGCGCCTCTGTTAGTCAACACTGACAATTTCGATTCCTCTTCTGAACAGACGGATCCAAGCGGTATTATCATCTCCTCTACACAGCTTTTATCAGCGGCTAGTCGGCGATTATCCACTGTTGCTAAAAGTCGCGGTGAGACTTCTGTTAAAGCCTCGTCGAAATCAAAATCCTACAAACTTTCTTCTAAATCTTCTCCGAAAAAGACACGGTAGGTCTGATATTGATCTTAATAAAATATAAAATGAAGCTAAATCTGTAATACTATAATACGCTTGCAAACTCCCATAGACTTTGTTTAAAACACCCTTAGAAACTCCCCATACCGGTAATTGTAGGGTTGTTAAGGGTGTGCTTATTTCCATAGAATTTATCCCGGAATTTGCAAGGGTATTAAAGCATCGAAATTACGCGTAATTTCTATTAATAGTAACAAATTAGTGATGAATCTAAGGTGTGGAATTTTGATTGGTCGATTTTAACTGGACTTTCTTGAGATCGCAGATAATAAAATACAGTAGAATATTTATTTTTGAAGGAAATAAAAAACAACTTTCAATTGTTGTAAATTTTAGATTGATGAATTTCAGGTATTGTTAGTAAATCATTTTAATAATGTTGCTTTTTGATTGTTATTATTTCATATTTAACTACTATAATATAAGTTTGGCTTGATTGATTGTGGATTGTAGTTTTGAATAATTTGTGTGACTAAAAGATTAATAATTATTCTTTACTCGATTTTAGTAATTCCACTAAACGTCAACTAGCTAATAGTCCAGATACAAGTCCTAATATCACCAGAAAGAAGAAAAAGAAAACTAAAGATCGATTGGACAACGCTTCTAATTCTCAAATAATAACTTCAATTCCTGAAGAGACCACAAAATCTGTCAAGACGGGAGCGTGTACAAGTCTTACGTAAGGAATTCATTTACCTATAGATTAATCAGTTTATTCTTTCTGACAATTTATAATTATTAATTCGAAACTTACTACTATCATCAGTAGATTGGAGATTATTTAATAATAAATGGAATGATTTTTTACTATGAGTATGGAAGCTTAGTAATCTTCTTAACATCTGACTTGAATTCGTACAATGATAACAAATTAAAAGTTGCATAAATAAATAAATAGGTTATGGCGAAAATATAATCACAAAAGTTTACAAACAGACTACGAGAGTCAATTAAAAAGGTCCTCAATTTTGGAGCTCGATTCTATTATCTTCTGGTAAATTGAAGAAGCGATGATTTTTTCACTGCTCTTGACATCTCCCGACAATCCCAACTGGACGGACAACTGTGACACGCATAATGTTTATAAGAAGCAGCATCTTCCGATTTCTGTATTTGATGGCGGCAACCATCCCAGGTCCTGAAGGATACTTAGGTAGATGGGGAATATGGCCAGTCCATTTTGTCCGATGCTCGTCTATTTTTTGATTGGATGGTTTTACGATCCATAGTCACTGTTGTTGAGTCTTTCGATGCTAAAGCCTGCTGGATAATCATTGATTTTGTTTCAAGATACGCTTTCTCAACATTCTAATCCTCACTGCCCTATACCTACGCTAACATATAAATAGTGTGACGTCATAATCGATAATTTGATTGGCTCTCAGGATGTAGAAATAATCTCTCGATGAGGAATTCCCTATCTTTAAACCAATAAAAGGCGCTCTCTTTCTGTCACTGCTGGATATAAAATTTAGACTGCAGCTATAGAAACGATTGTTTGGATCGAGTAGTGACGTCATCACTATTCTAGCCGCGTATAGTGAGGTATCGATTTATAGCGTTTCTTTTTTCTTTGGTGTTGTCGCAATTTTTCCGACTATGTAAAAGCTTATACATATGATAGATTGGTACGAATGTTTTCTGATTTATTTATAAGAAGACATAGATAGTTAGTTCTTTAAACTTTTGCTCATTTCATGTCGATGACACTCTTGTGCTAACAGCAGAGATTATTTTATTTGTACTCTAAATAGTCAAATGAGGTTAAACATTGTATTATTAGTACGACGCTCTAAGTCTTGGCTGTTTTTACCTTATGATATACTTTCTCCCCATTCTCCGCAAATTATTAATGAATAAAGCTTTCGACTGACTCTCTCCCCTAACAGCTGTTCTCTCACTCACTCACTACACATCTCTCTTCTATTGAATTGAAATATTATATTTCTAACTGAAAATTCTCTCATGGCATGTATGTCATAGTAGTGACGTAGTAGACTACTAAATTTGCATATATCATAATATGCTAACTTGGTCTATTTTAAACTTTCTCTCTCTCTCTCACTGTCTGTCTGTCTGTCCTAATGATCGTGTGGTTGTAGCAGCAGCAGTGTGCAGGATATTTCTTTCTCTTGAAGTGAAGTTAAACACGATATTATTTCTGTAGTGAAGGCGTTTTTTCTTCTTCTGTCTTCTCCACTACTGTTAATTCGCCTCACTAACTATTCTCCGCGATCTGGTGGATTTCACCTTAAAATCAATTGGATTTCTTTCATTCTCCTTCTAATATATCATTGTGTCTGTGTGTGTGTCCTATCCTTTAATTGGAGAAGAGAGGTACTGGCGCGCATGTCACTATTGCTTTTTAAGTGGTCGATTTGCTTTGAATAATATTTGTTATTAACCGTGGCTTATTTTCTAATTTTCATTTGACGAGGCTCGAGACAGCAGCCTGCTTACAATACTTTGAATAAAAATTTATTATTCTTAATAAAAATGACATTGAAACTACTATTTATTATAAAATTTCAAAATGGATTTCAAGATTCACAGCATATTCTTTTAATTTACAACATTTTCGCCAAGGTTAGTTATGTGGGCTTCTCTTAGGGCTACTTTAATAAATTTTAAGAAGAGAACATTCAATTAATTTTCTGCCTCGCCTCGCCCCGCCTCGCCTCTATATTATATTCTTTCTGTGCTTAAAAGAAGGCAGTCATGATGATTATTATTTGCTCGCTCACGCCAGCAGCAACACCACAGTGAATGTACTACTACTGCTGCTACTGTTACTGATTTAACTCTCTCTCTCACACACAACCTGCTGCTCAGCGCGTCACACAATTCAAATCAGTCGTCGCGACACAATTTATCGATTCGTCGATGCACTCCTGTTGTTGTTTCATTTGTGCTTATTATTAGATAGAGAGTGAAGAAGGAGAGAGGCGCAGCACCGCACCGCACACACGGAGAGAGAGAGAGAGAGAAGCAAGCTTGAAATAAGTGGCTCTCATGCTACATCTTGTGGACTGAATACATACTAATACTCTACTGGTTTCTGACGTCGTTATACCTAAGTTGATTTAGATCAGGTGATTCACCTAATAATTCTATTTTGTAGATATGGAATCAATTAGCACTGTCTCTTACCAGCTGATGCACCACCAATAACAACCAAAAATTTCATTCTGACCTCGGAATTAAAGTGTGCCGTTTTTTAAAAAAGTCCATATAATCACATCACATCATATTATATTATAAAAAATAAAATAATTCGACCGTTTCAATATCTGTGATCTCCGACCATTATTTGCATTGTTTTGTAGTTCGGCCGATTATTTCTAATTATTTATTTCATTCATTGTCCACGAATAATTGGAAGGTATCTATTGGAATAATAATCTTTCTACTACTACTAATTATTTACAATTTTGTGATGATGATAACCGATGCGAGCATTTTGTGATATATTTACCAGGTAATAATTTCACTTTGAATCGATTATTAATTCATTGCATATCTCATTCTCTCCTCTCCTCAGGGCATCTTGTTAAGGAGACAGTGAGCTAGAATAACTATTAATAACTATTTCAAATACGTCTCAAAAGTGGATTAGATATTGGACCCTGTATTAAGATTAATATGTTCAGTTTGGTACATTTGGCATATCATTTCAATGCATGTAACAAAACATGTTCGGATTTAGTAACATAATTTAAATAATGATGATAATAATATTAATAAATGCATCATCTACATACACTAGATATGATTATTATCACTGGGTAATTTTGTTTGTGTCTATGAGTAGATTTAAAGAAATTATCAGATTCAAAAATGTTTAAAATTTGGGTTTAATTTGGAATGCATCGCGAGATGCTTCTAAAATAGAATTCTACTGTCCTATGTAGATATTATCTGCTTTCAAATTTCCATGGATTTGGAGAAGGAATTTACTTAAGTGGAGAAACTTTGGGCCTATATGTATTATACATTGTAGTTCTAAGAAGTTCTAGTAAGATAACGATTTATAACGAATGAAATAAAGGCAAGATGTCTATGGTTTTTTATGCTAAAACGTTAGCAGACTAAGTAATACCAACCATAAAAATCGGATTACTTTCTCGCTTAAATTAAAACAATTATGATACCACCAAACTCTACCATGATAGAGTAATAATACCAAGAGAGTTCACTCTCTAAAATACAGAAACACACATCGCTGCTTTTGTCCCACCAACGCGCACAATTTCCTATCTCCGCCATTATAAAAGCATCAATTACAAATTGACGTC
>JAYMFX010200872.1:0-10985 GCA_036784945.1 Monocelis spectator | reverse complement strand
CCAATAAATATCTGGATTTATATTAGTAAATCTGTCTTTATTTTACTTAAATTGCGGAAGTTCTTAGAGTAAGGGCGGCCTAAGATAACAAAAATTATTAGAATAAATTTCGTGATATTGTACTCCTCGATCAACTAATTTTATTAACATATTTAAAAAAATGATGCATTTAATATGTAATTAAATACAGTAATAGATTAGTATACGTATTGTGCTATCAAATGCATATATAATGTATGCTGTGTAAGCTATTGACAGCAATAAAATTAAATAATACAAAATTCATTTGTGACATGATTTGATAATAATTCAAATGTATCAGAAAGTCTGCATAAATAACTATTCGAATAAGTTTATTTGTTTGAATATTCTAAAATAAATAAAACAGCTGGAAAATCTATTTACAGGCGGGTAAACAAATGAAAATATGGCAGGAGGAATGTAAAGTTATGATTAAGCATATTTTGACTTATATATAGAATAGAATGTTAGATTCACTGCTTTAAATAAAAAATTTATTCAAGACTAAGTTCATAATACTTTATCTAACATATATATATTTGTTTTTCATAAGAATATTTAATTTAAGTTATACATTTATTAGATTGAGGCGAGCAGGTTGTATAGCTGCATTTTCAACATGTTTAATTTGTTAATTCTATTTGAATAAGCTAAACAAGTCAACTTGCTCAAAAGCCACAAGTTAGTAGATTCAATATTGCAATTATTTAGGTTTGAATCAAAATTGACAACATTTTTTTGTTGTAAATGAATGTTTCAGTAATTAGAATATCATTCATTATGTGAAGCTATCTAATTAAATATTAAATAGCTAACAACTATTATTTCTCCCTAACAGTATATTATCAAACAAAAATAAATATGTGCTAATAAATAAATTTATTCTGATTATAAATTTTGGGACATAATTACATCATAACAATTACATAATAGAAAATACAATGGTTGTTTTGTAGATATATTAAAAATATGTCCATTCTTCTCAGGTATTATATCATTGCTAGATTGATAGCTGCTTAAATTCAGTTGTATGTTAAATGATTGGATCATCAAAATTCATTTCTTTCAGAACGAGTGTTACACAATCATGATAACTTCTATAATAGCTCCTCTGGCTAATATTTGAATAGTATATTGGAAGCAGCATCTAATAACTACATGAAAGACACCATTATAATAGGTTTATCTTGTATTGAGATATATCATTTGGATTTGTGATCATATTGTCAATTATCTCATTGGTCTATTTTTATGTTTGAATTCATAAACTTTATTTTACATATTATTGTTCTTTTCAGAGTTTTTTAAATCAAAAATGTTGACCAGTTCTGTAGACTATTCTGGCTATTGTTTATTTGACTTTTAGGGAAGACATTGAGACTGCAATACTCAGAACTAAGAAAAAACCCAATCGTTTGATTGTTGAAGATTCAGCTAATGATGATAATTCTGTTATTTCTCTTTCTCATGTAAGTGTTTTATTCATTCTAAAATTCATGATTCAAGCCTTTTGATGTTTCACAACTTTTTTATCTAAAATATCTTATCATCAAATGATTTATAATTTTAAAAGAGAAAAATTATCAATTTTAATAAAAATTATCCAATACAATTTAAATTAACCTACTTCAACACTTCATTTTCAGTTTAAAATGGATGAGTTGCAATTGTTTCGAGGTGACACCGTTTTGATGAAGGGAAAGAAAAGGAGAGACACAGTGTGTATAGCATTATTGGATGAATCTTGTCCAGATGAGAAAGTTCGAATAAATCGATGTGTTAGGAATAATCTGCGTGTGAGACTGGGAGATGTGGTCAACATTGCGCCCTGTCCTCAAATTCAATATGGGAAAAGAATACATGTTCTTCCAATTGACGATTCTGTGGCAGGTCTAACAGGGTAATAATTCAAGAGATATGGATTGATTGTGATGATAATTTATCACAATAGACAGTTGAATTCATTTTGTTTATTCAATATTTCTTAGACAATATTGTCTTTTGTTTTAGGAATATATATGAAGTATATTTAAAACCTTATTTTCTCGAGGCTTATCGACCATTGCGAAAGGATGATATATTCATTGTTCGTGGTGGTATGCGGGCTGTCGAATTCAAAGTGATTGAAACTGATCCTTCTCCCTATTGTATCGTTGCTCCAGAAACTGTAATTCATTGTGAGGGCGATCCTGTTAAAAGAGAGGTACAAATGATTATGTAATGTCATAATTATTTCATCGCTGAAAACAGACAAAACTTCTGATATTCTTTTAGATCTGAATTGAGTTTTTCATGTGATTTGGAATTATCTCTTTTAGGATGAAGAGGAAAAGCTAAATGAAATTGGGTATGACGATATTGGAGGCTGCAAAAAGCAATTGGCGTTGATTAAAGAGATGGTTGAATTACCATTACGTCATCCGCAACTATTCAAAGCTATTGGAGTTAAGCCACCCAGAGGAATATTGTTATATGGACCTCCTGGAACGGGAAAAACTCTAATTGGTAGAGCTGTAGCGAATGAAACTGGCAGTTTCTTCTTCTTAATCAATGGTCCAGAAATTATGTCGAAATTAGCTGGAGAATCTGAATCAAATTTACGAAAAGCGTTTGAAGAAGCTGAAAAGAACTCGCCCGCGATTATTTTTATCGATGAGTTGGATGCGATAGCTCCTAAACGAGAAAAGACGCACGGTGAAGTGGAGCGACGCATTGTTTCACAGTTGTTAACATTGATGGATGGATTGAAGCAGAGAAGTCATGTCGTTGTAATGGCAGCCACGAATCGACCCAACAGTATTGATGCTGCACTTCGAAGATTCGGTCGATTTGATCGAGAGTTAGACATCGGAATTCCTGATTCTGTTGGGCGACTTGATATTTTTCGTATTCATACAAAGAATATGAAATTAGCGGAAGATGTTGACCTAGAACAAGTGGCTAATCAAACGCATGGCCATGTCGGAGCTGATATAGCAGCTCTCTGTTCAGAAGCCGCTCTTCAACAAATCAGAAATAAAATGGATTTAATTGATTTAGAAGACGACACTATCGATGCGGAAGTTTTAAATTCTCTTGCAGTAACAATGGAGGATTTCAATTGGGCTTTGAGCAAAAGTAATCCTTCTGCTTTACGTGAAACCGCTGTTGAAGTGCCAAATGTAACCTGGTCCGATGTCGGTGGTCTCGACAACGTGAAAAGAGAGCTTCAAGAACTTGTTCAATATCCTGTAGAGCATCCAGATAAATTCCTAAAATTTGGTATGACGCCCAGTAAAGGTGTGTTATTTTATGGTCCACCCGGGTGTGGTAAAACTCTGTTAGCCAAAGCCATCGCTAATGAATGTCAGGCGAATTTCATCAGTATTAAAGGTCCCGAACTGCTGACAATGTGGTTCGGCGAATCAGAATCGAATGTTCGTGAAGTGTTCGATAAAGCGAGACAAGCCGCCCCGTGTGTTTTGTTTTTCGACGAATTAGACTCGATAGCTAAAGTGAGGAAAGATTTTGTTTTTAAATCAATTTAAGCTTAGAGAAAGATGAAAATTTCCCAATCTTTAATGAATTCGTCATTATATATTGTTTTAATTTCCTTAGTCTCGCGGTGGAAGTGTTGGAGATGCTGGAGGAGCTGGTGATCGAGTGATCAACCAACTGTTGACCGAGATGGATGGCATGTCTTCCAAAAAGAATGTTTTCACCATTGGTGCCACAAATCGACCCGACATTATTGACGGAGCGGTGCTGAGACCAGGCCGGCTCGACCAGCTGATCTACATTCCCCTCCCCGACGAGCCATCCCGGCTACAGATATTCAAATCCTGTCTGAGGAAGTCACCCATATCACCGGTAAAACATTGATTGGCCGGGACAAAGAAGGCCGCTTTGCTTTTTAAGTTTGTTAAAAAAGACATCCTGCTATGATGGACTATATACTTTTTTAGGATGTGGATCTCGTTTACTTATCCAGAATAACTAATGGATTTTCTGGGGCCGATCTGACTGAGATTTGTCAGCGAGCTTGCAAATTCGCTATTCGGGAGTCGATTGAGGCAGAAATTACGAGAGAGCGTGCTCGTCAGTCTCATCCAAATGTACAGGTTATAACAAATTTTCTATATCCATAGGTTGATATACATATTTATTTAATGCAATCGTATCTATGCTTGAGCATGGACATTGTCTTGATGTTCTTATAATCCGGACATTATTCCATTGTTTGTTTGTTTGTTTGTATAGTTAATAAATTCATTTGTGTGTAGGATTGAAATTTCAGATACCCCAATTAAACTACCAGAATTTACATCTTTAATACAGTATCTTCGTAGCTATAAAACTATATCATTATAGTTTGTATACAATTTCATTCTTCAAATGTTTTTCAGTGGAGAAATTGCACTGGTGTAAGTTATTAATTTTCATTTGTTTGGGTTTCTCTCTGGGGTGACCGAAGGGTCAATGCTAAAATACACAGGCCGATTACAAGCAGGACCCAAACAGCTCTCTCCATATAATACCTCATCACGATTGTCTGGAGGAGCCCAAATTTTTTCAAACACACCCCCAATTGATCACATGTATGTAGGATTCAAACTTAACCTCTCTATAATATCGCTCAGTTTGAAAACTTCAATATATTTTCAAAGCTGACTACTTGCCAAAGTTTGACTCCTGCGTTAGATCGTTGTTTTAAATAAGGTTTTGGCTCCTATAATATAGTGTTAAAAGTCCCTATTTTCGGACATATTTTGGCCACTATGTCCGACCCCTTTGAGATTTTGTTGCCATTCGGTCGCCCCTGCTAAGTTTAATTAATTTCTGATTTTGATTTGAATGATAAATATAATTATATCCCATTCAAACAATCTATATATATATATGTGATTGAAATGAACATTTTCATTTGACGATGACACATATTATAGCTGATGTTTTTAGGTCGTTTAACTTGATAAACCCATAAATGACGCAAGACGTTGAAATACCATTATAAAATTCTTATGCAGATTTTTAAATATTTCTATTTCTACATTTTCACATTGTACAATCTATGCATAATATAGGATGACGATTCTGACCCTGTACCGGAAATAACTCGGCGCCATTTTGAAGAGGCCATGCGATACGCTCATAGATCTGTATCCGACAATGATATTCGAAAATACGAAATGTTTTCACAAACACTCCAGCAATCACGCGGCTTTGGGGGTGGATTTAGGTGTGTTATATGACCTACATTTAAATCTAATGGTTTACCGACTATTTTAATAAACAAAAATTTTCTTCAGAATATCTAATATGGTATGTTGATATATTGTTATGTATTGAGTTTTTAATTTTAATGAAACTTCAGATTCCCTGGCTCTGAACAAAATTCCGATGGTAACCAACCAGTTGAAGACGATCTATACAGTTGATTAATTTACTGTAGATGGCTCACATTAATGACTCTATATTACAAAACAAAAAGAATGCTATTATTCAGATTTGCTTATGTGACCTATTTTTATAACGAGATATAATTTTTTTTATTTTGCAGATATTTTAAAAAAAATTCCATGCTACTGTGCTACATGGAAATCTTCTAATTTATTTCTTATGTACCATATGTATATAAGGAAAAATATACTGTAGCAGTTTTTGTCTGATAAAAAAAGAAATTTTAATACACCAAACCAAAGATAATAGATTAACCACCCATAGTGTGTTTGATAAAAAGTACGTTAAGTAAATTCTACGAGAATGAGACACGTAGCCATATTAGTAGTAAATAGTATATTTTACTTTATGCTCATAGCAGCTTAACTGTATGATTTTCAGTAGAAGGATCTGTCTGTGCGTGTGTTTTGATAGATAGTTAATTGCTGGTTATGTGGCAAAAAAATAATTACTAATTGAATTATAAGTAAATTTTCTGAAAATCATTTAGAAATTATTCATACATAAGTCAGTTTAAATAATATAGTATAGATAAAGTACATCAAACCATAGACATAATACACTATATAATTTAAGGGATGTTATATAATAGGTATGATATACATCAAACGAGAATATGTAAATCATATATTTTGTTAACATCAAGTAAAATTTATTACGCATCAAATTTAAATATTTTGGGAATTAAGTTAAATAATTCCACTTATTTTATTTAAGCTTTATCAGAATTGTAATTGCTCATTTCTAAACAAATTTCTTGATTCAATAATTGAATTATATATAAGATCAAAAATAGTAATATTAGATTGTTGAAAAATTATATTGGTGTGTTTTTGTGATTTGATTAAACTAAAGTTTAACTGTTGAAGATTGAATCACTTTTATTAATTATAGTCCTCTCTCTATATATATATACATATATATATATATATATATATATATATATATATGTATATGTATATGATAAAAATAGGTATATATTTATTGCAATCAGTAGACATTGAATATTAAATCCCAGTTATCATGATAAATTATATTTATACATATTAATTGGTTAGATTCTAAGACTTCAGATAAATTTGTAACTAAATTAAGCAATAATAAATAACTTATTGAAAACTAATTTGTTTCAAAAACTCTATATGTTCAGGATGAAGAGATTTTTTTATTTGTAGAAGTTCTGATAATATTTAAAATCAAACAATAATTTTAACCAGCATTCTTTTTTCTTAATAATACATTGATTCTAAATTACAATACAACAGATGTCAACCATCTTTAATCCTAATTGTTACTACATAATTTTGTATTTAAAATAACAATGATATTAATTTAATTACTAAATTATGTACCAATATTAAAAACTGAAACATATTTTATGGTTAGAAGTTTTGTTTTATCTATCTAATACAGCTTAGGTTTTTACATAGCATATCATTTTATTTCATGTTTAATTTATTTGATTTATATCATACTTGATAGTAATGTGTCAAATTTGATTATTTTGGAATGTGATCATCTACTGGAAAATAATATAACTTGAATAAAAATTGATCATTCAGATTATATAACAATTAGTTGTTGCTTGGAGATTTGTTAAAAGCAAATTTTGTAGATATTCTTAAATGTGATCAAATCTTCTGAAGCTCAACCAATATTTTAGGAAGCTATCTAGATTTGAAAGATTTTATATACTTATTGAAAAAAGAGTTTCTTTGATATTTTCTTTGTATCCTTTGAGTAACATCTCTTTAAAAGTAATGTTTTTTTTAAAAATTATTTTAGTAAATTGCTATAAATGGTTGACCGTGATTACCCTCCACTTTCAGCAAATTGTGTAAGAAATTTGTATGACAAGCTCTATGATAAAAGAAAATTAGGAGCTTTGGAAATAGAAAAGTACTAATATTTCTTTATTCTGTTTACATGGAATATGTATAAGTATATGACAAATGCATATATCACATGTTTGACATAATAAATACTCTGAAACCTATTCTCTAATAAAACTTTCAGAATGATCAAAGAATACATAGCAACCAATAATTTCAACGATGTTGAAAATATTTTATCAATTTTGGGAGGAAATTTTGCTGTTTCAACAAATTGTCATATAAGAAAAGGTGCACTAATTGGTTTAGCAGCTGTGACTCTTGCTCTAGGCAAGGTAGGCAAATTTGGACAATTTTAGTTGTATGCTGTTTATGTAGTAACTTACACAATTGTTTTTGGTTTCTAACCATTTAGTTGACTTTAATTATGGATTATGAGGCACTGACTGAAGTATTTAAATGAAATTCTTATATGTTTCAGTTGTTGTCAAAACGTTATATCACTACGATAATTAATCCAGTAGTGCATTGCCTATCTGATTCTGACAGTCGAGTCCGCTATTACGCTTGCGAATCCCTCTTTAACATTGTCAAGATTACCAAGGATGAATCTCTTATGTTTTTCAATGATATATTTGATGGTCTCAGCAAAGTAAAGGCATTGATTAGTTAAAATCACTTTAATTATAGTCCACTTTTGAATAAAGATTGATATTATTTTAGTGCGCCGCAGATCCAGACACCAGCGTTCGGAAAGGCTCCAGTCAATTGGATCGTGTCATGAAAGATATTATCATGGAGAGTGCAGCATTTGATATTACCGCGTTTATACCGTTGCTAAGAGAACGCATTTATGCGAAGAATCCTTTCGCGAGACAATTTATAGTCTCCTGGGTAAGTTAATCGTTTTAATAAAGCGGAAGAAAACTCCACTCCTCAACAGAGATTATTAGATATGCAGATGTTATCTCATATTTTCAGGTGACAACATTAGATAATGTTCCGGACATCAATATAACCACAGTGATTCCGGATATTCTCGACGGACTGTTTCAAATTCTCTCCGATAATAACGAAGAGATTAGACAAAGGTTAGTTCCTGTTGCTTGTCCATGTCTCGTATCTCTGTGACATCGATGATCTCTGCGAAAAGCGTGCATTGACGCAAGTCATCTATATTTTCGCTATATCTATTTAATTCAGATGTGAACAATTATTGAAGGAGCTGCTGGATGGTATCAAAGACACCCCCTGCCAAATCAACTACTCCGCCATGGTTAATATTCTCATTGTACAGTGCCAAAAGTCTATCGATTGTGAGATTCTGCTAATAAATTTGTCACGAATCCCTCTATAATGTACACCATTTTCTCTTATTTATTTCTATCACAACCTCCCTGTATTCTCTGTCACCGCAGCGAATAATGACACGCACGCTCTGGTGCAGCAGACGGCGGTCAACTGGTTGCACCGCTTTCTCCAGCAGTCTGGTAAAGAGATGCTGCCCTACACCTCGGGGATTATCGGCGCGGTGTTGCCCTGCTATGAGTACTCAAATGGCAGCAGGCGAGGTGAGGACTAGAGAATCAGAGGCCTTCTCTACTCTACTCTACTCTACTCTACTCTACTTTGTGTAGAGTTGCTATGTGTTATTGTGTTATTTAATCGTGAGCTGTTGTATTCTTCTAGAGGTGATGGAGTGCGCAGTGAAAGTGAACGAATTGTTAATCGGTCTGGTAGAGGCGAATAGTTCTCCTGAAGTTGATATCGTACCACTGGATGATAGAAACCTCAATGATTCAGTGAAGTAAGTTTACACTTCTTTATTTATCTCTCTCCATATGTTTTCTTTTCTTTATTCTCTATCATTTCCTCTTTTTTCTCATTTCTCTAGCCTTTCCTCTTTATTCTCTTTCTCATTTCTCTCTCTCTCTCTTTATTCTCTTTCTCATTTCTCTCTCTCTCTCTCTTTATTCTCTTTCTCATTCCTCTATCATTTCCTCTTTATTCTCTTTCTCATTTCTCTCTCTCTCTCTTTATTCTCTTTCTCATTTCTCTCTCTCTCTCTCTTTATTCTCTTTCTCATTCCTCTATCATTTCCTCTTTATTCTCTTTCTCATTCCTCTATCATTTCCTCTTTATTCTCCTACTCATTTCTCTCTCTCTCTCTCTTTATTCTCTTTCTCATTTCTCTATCATTTCCTCTTTATTCTCTTTCTCATTTTTCTCTCTCTCTCTCTTTATTCTCTTTCTCATTTCTCTCCTTCTCTCTTTATTCTCTCTCTCTTTATTCTCTTTCTCATTTCTCTCTCTCTTTATTCTCTTTCTCATTCCTCCATTCATTAGCAGATTATTAAAATATGTAGATTTGCAGCTTTCCGTTAACTGATTTAGTTGATTCGACAGATGGATTATATCGACCGCTCAATAGAATTTCATCGGTATATTAACTAACCATACCGGCAGGAGAGAACAAGGATTAGAGAGCAGATAGATAATTCAGCAGCACATTATAGATAACTACTGAGGAGGATCAATTAATCCGAAACTACTCTATTGTATTTAAATGACTTAATTAGCGGTGTATCGAATTTTCTTCCATTATTTTGACTGTGCAGGCAGGACCTGAACATCTCCCGCACCCTGGATGTCTTGTGTAAGCTGACACTGTACCCGTGTGAGAACACCAGACTCGCGGCATTGAGGTGGATGGACACGCTAATCAACAGTCGGCCACGTCAGGTGTTTGTCCATGCTCAGGAGATATTTCCTCTCCTGTTGGGAATCCTGTCTGACACATCCAATAATGTGAGTTCACTAAATCTAAATTGTTTAAATTAATGTGTTGATGTGAATGAATTTGTTTTATCAGCCGGATTACGTAATTAATATATAAATAGATGATTAAATTTGCTTGAATGATATTATCTAAATAACTTCCATATTTTTGTATGACCTGTTTCTAAAAACAGATTTGGGTTGTTATAGGGTAGGTATCCATTTAACATAACAGGAAGTAAATCTCCTATTTATTGCGAATAGATTACTGGAATCTAATCTTATCTCAATCATGTCTGTCTGTCTGTCTGTCTCATTGTATCTTTCTGATAAGCTTACGCTTCTAAATGATGATGTGATTCTATTGATTTTATAAACATGATTACAATACTCACATTCATGAATTAACAATTTCATGAATTAACAATTTTATAAATTAACAATTTCATGAATTAACAATTTCATGAATTAACAATTTTATAAATTAACAATTTCATGAATTAACAATTTCATGAATTAACAATTTCATGAATTAACAATTTTATAAATTAACAATTTCATGAATTAACAATTTTCATGAATTAAAAATTTTTATGAATTAACAATTTTCATGAATTAACAATTTTTATGAATTAACAATTTTCATGAATTAACAATTTTATGAATTAACAATTTTATGAATTAACAATTTCATGAATTAACAATTTCATGAATTAACATTTTCATGAATTAACATTTTTTATGAATTAACATTTTCATGAATTAACAATTTCATGAATTAACAATTTTTATGAATTAACAATTTCATGAATTAACAATTTTATGAATTAACAATTTTATGAATTAACAATTTCATGAATTAACAATTTCATGAATTAACAATTTCATGAATTAACAATTTTATGAATTAACAAT
>JAYMFX010200539.1:0-10988 GCA_036784945.1 Monocelis spectator | reverse complement strand
TGTATGATCATAACATAGACATAGATATCTGTATGATTATAACATAGATATAGATATCTGTATGATCATAACATAGATATAGATATCTGTATGATCATAACATAGACATAGATATCTGTATGATCATAACATAGATATAGATATCTGTATGATCATAACATAGACACAGATATCTGTATGATTATAACATAGATACAGATATCTGTATGATTATAACATAGATGTTAAATTGTCTCAAATGTATTAATTACATATCATCATTATATTTTTACTTGCTGCGTGCTTTCTTTCTGTAGATGGTTATAGATGTTCAAACGGACGTTCAATCTATTGAATATGGACTTCATCCACCAGTAATGATGGGACTTTTAATAATTTCATTCTTAACTATTTAATCTCATAAAAAATGATAAAAAATTCTTTTCTAAATTTTAGCCAATGAATGTTACATTTCTCTCTGTGGTGGATTTCCTCTTATCGAAACTGTTCTTGTAATTGATAATGGCTGTGATGTTGTGATGATTTATATCAGATCACTTTGATAAAACTGATTTGCGCCATGAACTATGACGGTTTTGATTTATTTTATTGTGATATTGAATTACCTATTTAGAAAGGTTTTACACAATTCCATCATCTTCAGGAATTTACAGAAAGATCAGACACACCACTTGTTTCTATTTTTGCAATTAAAATGTTTTTTCTTTTTTGATATCTTTTTCGATTATTAATTTATTGTTTTCAGAATTTTTTCCTGCCTTTTTCTGTTATTTAACAGTGCTTTTTACTTTGTTCAATGCAGTATCTATCGATTATTATTTTATCACTTCTTCATTAACCGACGACCATGAAATAAATGTCTCTCAGTTTCATTTCAAGCATTTGAATGTCTATGGGTGGGAAGTTTTAGTTCAAATTTTGTCAAAATGTGAAATTGTCTGCGGAGATTCGAATTTGTCACTGACAATTGACATTTAGGTCAATTGTCAGAAATGTGTTTGGTCAACAAATTCAACAAACAATATATTTTGATTTTTTGCTTGAATAGAATATGCGAGCATTTCCCAAGTAGCCACAAACGTTCCCGGAACGTCCTGTGAACGTCCTATAAATAGTCCTGTGACTGTCCTTTGAATGTCCCCGATAGTCCGCTGAACGTCTCTTTTGTCCGCCTCATGAACGTCCCCGGAATGTTCGCTTTGGGACTTTAAAAAAAAGCCAGGATTTCAAATTTAAGCTTTTTTACTTATTACTTAAGAATTCTCAAGTAACAAGTATAAAAAGCTCAAATTTGAAATCCTGGCTTCTTTTTGCCTGAGTAAAAAAAACAAAAGCGATTCATTGAAAAAATTAATTATTTTAAATAATTGCTATAATTATAGCAACACAAATTTTGCAAAACATGGATGCCCAAATTTTTAAACCAGGCATACGATCATCGTCATGGAAGTGAAACGGTTAATGGAAAATGTACTTGTGCCTTTGTTTAAGCTCTTAAAATATTTACATTTATTCGGAATTTTTAATATCTCTGTACACCGTGATTATTTTTAGTAATTATATAGTAATGATGTTTTACCTATATCTACAATAATTTGACCAAAATGAATGTTTATTTTAATGTTCTATGATTCTTTGCAAAAATTTCGATATAAAAAAATTATAAAATAAAAATTGAAGAGCAATTTGAGATTAAAGAGCGTTGAGATTTTTTATTGAAATTTTGTTCAAAAGCAAGTGCGAGCATTATAGTAATTATAGTAGATATGAACATTTAAATAGAGTAAACTAATGATATAGGTTCTTTAAATCGAATAATCAGGTTTGTGGCTATTAAAGCATAAAAAAGACGTTTTCTGCAATATTACAGGCGAATGACTTGTAATTATTTTCGCCTATTAAGTAAAAATAATGCGATAAACCTAGTTTGGATGCTGCGCCGAATAACCTCTGCAAGAAATTCCTACTGTTCCCACCTTAGATTATACTTGAATTACAATATACTCTAAGGTTTCTACTGTTGTACAAAAAACGCAAATTTAAAAGAATGATCTTTTTGTTAGAATGAATCAACATACAACACTTTTTTAACTAAAGTAAATAACGGCATATTTAAATGTTTATAAAAAATAATTCTTATATCTTTGAATAGCTTTAAATTTTTAAGTTGTTTTACAATCAGTATAGATACGTCTATAGCAATAATTTTATTTTATTACGTTTTTTTATCTATTTATGCACTTTTTTTATCAATAATCTATTTTCCTCATTTAGCAATAAAAGTTTGTAATTTATATTTTTATACATTTTCATATGACAGTTTTACTTTAATAATTAATTTCTGAGCAAGATAATAAATTAGATTATTGATAAAACAGTACATAAATAAATGGATGCTTATTAAAAGGTAAACATATATGAAATAGAAATTAAATTGCTATTATTTAAAGACTCACATTCAGTGAAAAGCTTTTTACTTTTTAAGTTTGAAAATGATTGTTAAATTTATGCCTGTAATAAATGTTCTAATATTGTGGAAGTGAATCTTGTTTTTATTCATAACAATATATTTTTATATTTATTCATTTTATATTATTTCACATTATGGATTCATTGATAAATTAATAAAAATCAATTTAATACATTGACAATTTACCTATTTTGTCAAACTTGGATAGCATTTAATATTTCAATTTTGGGAGATTATAAAATTTACGAGATTTATATCCTTACTTAAGTAAAGATAAAAATAGTTATTTAATTTAATTAATTTTGCCTTTTTAATTTTAGTGTCTAATTAAATGATATTGCAATCTTGCACAAGCTGTGTATTTTTACAATTTGTGCACTTAACCAATACCAGACTATCATTTTATTAGAGAAAATGAGAAAATTTCTTCGGATACAATTTATTGTTATAAAAGGTTCACAGACGTTTTGCTAAATATAGCTTCATCAGTGTGATTTACAGATTTAATGAATTTTCTCATTTTCTCTACTCATAACCCAGATACATGGAACAAATTTACTTGTATAATATCATTTTATTATATTGGTAGTTACCATATACACATAAGTATTACATGAAACTAATATTGGTTCTATATTGGCTGGGTAGACAAATCAATTCAGATTTTCCTATAGACTCACCAAAACTCTCCAATGATAAATTCTTAGTGCTGAGGAACTTTAGACATTGTTGGTTCAATATTTTACCTGATATTTGACAAATTAAATTATAGTTTATTGTTTTGAGGTGAAGTTCATGGAGTTCATTAGCTAGAATATGTCTAAAATATTAAATCTTTTACATGCCTACATGTCCCCCTGAATGCCCCTGAATTATCATAATATTTTTAATGGAATGCATAATATATTATGCTTGAAAGTTACAAACAAATAAAATATAATGCATCTTGAATGTTGTAAAATATAATCTTTAAACTTGAAGTTGACATGAAAAATCTTCTGATTTGAATTCATACATGCAATTTGAAAATTTGAGTGGAATATTTGTATTCTCATTGAATATTTATTCCTCAATTAAATATATTAATATAAATATCCTAATGCTGTAATTAGATGGTATAAAATGGACAAAAAGTTGGGTTTATACAATACAGTATGATTGTCCAGACCATAAATGCTGAAGGGGGCTTATTATACTCCTAAAATATCATTTTCACTTTTCCTACCTAATTTTTGGTTAAATTATTTCAGATTTATTTCAAATCTCCAATTTTCCTATGAATGAAAAATTCAAGATTCTTGTTCCAGACCAAATTAACCAAAAATACAATGGTAGACTAGGTTGTGACCAGTGTGATCAGTTTCAAGAAGTCCCCAAATTTCATGCTAGAAGTTGTTCAAGAAATCATCTTCTGGTTCAAAGCAAGACTGCTACTAAGGGTAAAATAACATTATCATATAACTCTTTTACTCCATAAAATTATCACATTCAGAGTAAATCATTGTTTCTTGATCACAATATTGAGTAGACAATATAGTTCTATCTCTGATAATTTATGGTAAGGGTAATTAAAATATAAAATAGTTAAGCTACAATGACTCTGTAGTTCTAGTAAATGTAAAATTTTCATTGGATTATAAACTTCTTACTTATAATTTCATTTAAACCCTAATTTTTAATATATCGATTGTATGTTTAGTGCAAGAAATTATATAACTATGTTGCCTTTCTCTCAGTAAGTTCCTGTAAACTTAATTCTTCAATGTATCAAATGTTTAATAGAGTATTTTTCTAAATTGAACTGAATTATTGATTTTCGCTGGAGCATTCCATATTTCTATAATTCTTGTATGCATTTTCTTTTCTTTTCAACTTTGATTGCCATGTTTTATCCATTAATATCAGTCAGACACAATTAACCAAAAGGCATATCTATTAAGTAGCTATCCGTACTTCTACAAATGGTAATTTGCTTTGAAAACAAAGCATGGAATAACTCATGCCTACCTATCTATTACTGTTTACTGTCATTAAGAAAGAAAGTAAAAGTAGGTAATACACATGTGTACAATGTTGTGTAATATTAGTGCTGCATACACATTATGATATCGATCTGAAGGAGTTACAAAGTTAAGTGTTTATTTATTACTCTATAATTCAACATTAAAATTCGCAGATAACAAAATATACTACAATTTTGAATTAAATAAACTATTAATTTTCCTTTAAATTCTAAAACTCTTTCATTGAGGATGCTTTAAATATTTTTAGATATACCAAATGCCTTTTATAATGATAATTAATTATAATGACAAAGTAATTCAATAGAGAGTATGGATTTGTTTTATCTGAATACAATTTTTAATCCTTTCACGTACTTTGTTCAACAATCGATAATGAAAACTATAGCTTATTGTTGCAGAGGTGATCTATTTACTCATCAAATAACATTCTGTATAGACTCAATTCTAATATTATTATTTATTGTCTTTAGCAAACTCAGCATTTATTTACATAAAGCTACGTTTGCATTAATACGCATAGAATTTGTGAGTCAATATTTTAGCTTTTCAGATAAGTTAAGATAAGATAAGATAAGATAGGCTTTATTTCAAAATTGACAGACGCAATAATGTTATACAATATAGTATGAGATTTTATATATACATACAGAGTGAGAAAAGTATATGATAAAGAGAGTTATTTGTTACTACCTAATTTGATTAATAATATCATTATTGTTTAAAAGTCGATTGACTGGGAAAAAATATTAACAATTTACCACCATTGTTGAAATAATGAGAACCAATTTATTGTGAACGAATTACACAATTACCGATCCAAGCGCTTATAAGAGGAGAAAAGCAGTGATTGAATAATAAACCGCTTCATTTCAAAACACTATTTTACAATATAGGTACTACTGGTAATTTTATGAGTAGTATTTGTAAATAATTATAATTTAATATAATGATCAATTTATTGCATCGTTTTAGTTTGGAATATCATTCGAAATCGTCGTCGACCTAATTTTCGTGGCAGTTACTCTATATGTGATAAGGAGAGTGCTACACATCGTAATGATAAGTGTAATTTCCCTCATAATGAGCCTGAATTACACTTTTGGAATACTGACCGGGAGGGAATCATTAACATTCCACAAATAAAAGAGAAACTAATGGAAGCATATTGGGAGGACTTTTATGGTAAACCCTAATAAGTTTTGTTATAAGAGAATACTGTTGCTATGAATTGTGTTCATTATTCGAGTGAAATACTTCAAGATTTTAGAAATCCTAGCCAAGCAAGTGAGGATGATAACGACGATGCATCCGAAATGGAAGATGACGACGATGCATCCGAAATGGAAGATGACGACGATGCATCCGAAATGGAAGATGACGACGATCCATCCGAAATGGAAGATGACGACGATCCATCCGAAATGGAAGATGACGACGATGCATCCGAAATGGAAAATGACGACAATGCTGAAGATAGTGATGATTATTTAGAGGAAGCATCCGAGTCGAGTCATGAAAGCTCAAGTCCAAATGATATTCAATTTGAGATGGATGATACGGTTATTCACTACCCTCGCAAAGAGTTTTTCATGAAAGATACGCACGAATATAAGGCAAGTGAAGATCATTTGTGAGCATCAATTCGAAAGAATATTGTTGAATATATGATCAGATTATTGAGGGATTACTCTAATAAATAAATTTAAAAAGTTTATGTCTACATTACACTGTAAAAGATTTCATTAATGAGTCTATATGGAGGCCATAAATGAACCCGGTTACTATTCCTACTATACAAGATCACTTGTTTTCCTTCCGTTAACAGCTTGTGTGTAAAGATTGTGTTATAGAAAGTTGTACACCTGGACAAGTGACGATCAATAGACCGGTCCATGACTGCACCCAGTGCATATTGATTGTGAAAGTGAAGAACAAACGTTACGGCTGTTCCCAGTGGATTAAAATTAGAGAAAGACACCCCAAGGTATATTATAAAGCATTAAAAAACTGTTTGTATTAGATTTCAGTAGATAAATAAAAACTTATTTGTGTGATGGATTAATTATTCTTATTTTTAATTGTGCTCATTTATATACTCTTATACATGGTTCGGTTGTTTGACCTATGTATATAACTAAAATGAAATGTATTTATCACTAAAACATACTCTAACTACTTCCTCGAATCAACAGAACATCAGGCCTTTATGTCTATACATCAAGTCTATATCTTCCCTAGTATATCAGTAGAAGAAGCCATCCAAATCTTGAAGAGATGTTCCAGAACAGAAAGTCGTTATTATACTAACCGTTTCTAACTCAATGGATCATTCACAACTCCTTTACTCGATATTAGAAGGAATCAGAATCAGAGATCTGTAGTTTCAATCTGAAGAGCTCATAGAAATCTGATTGTTTGTGTGCTTGCTGAGACAATAAAACAAAAAACGTCTGATATCTATGGAAGAGCTACATACAAAACAGATAGGAATCTGCTCAATACATTATTAAAACCCTAAATTATTTTCAATAGAGATTATTTCTATGCCTTTATTGATGATATTTCTAATGTTTATTTATCTGGATATTTATTCAACATTTGAAAACATGGAGTAAAATAGCGTTTCAAATCTCCACAATTACTAAACACATTTCTCTGGGGTTTAATATTATGCTGTACCCATAGAAATCGGAACTAGCTGCAGGCGTATCCGCGAGTCAACTGTATAACTGTACCATATTAAAATCATAGAAATATGTTGCATAGCTGTAATCTTGTTCATTTCAATGCACTTCCTTGGATGAAAGTTCTGTTTATATTTTAGCTATTCTATGGTCTCTATCACTCCTGTAAAAATATGGATAAGAAAAACAAATGTTGGAAGCGAGATGATTGCGGCTATTGTCACAGTGTTGAGGAGAATACTCTATGGGATGTGGATAAATCTGGTCATTTCCTCATGACTGAGTTCATATTTGCCAAATCTATGGCATTTCAATCAGCTCTATCATGTGAAGTTGTTGAGAGACCTCGGCGAGTGGCGGAATGGTTGAAGAGGAAGATTGGGGGAAAATTTCATTTCATCTGTCGACATTGCTACAATGACTCGCCTAAAAAGGTTGGCGTATAATTTGCTTGAATATAAGATTTTATAGCCCCAAATGGCAAAAAGTGGTTAGCTAAATTCAAATTTTAAAAATTATTATAAAATTTGAATTCAGCTAGCTAACTAACCACTTTTTATTTCATTTATTTGAAGGTTTAAGCTAACAAACAAACTTTTGTCATTTTGGGCTATAAAAAATATTTCAATTATTTTTGTTTTAATTTTTATGATAAAAGCATTTTTTGTGTTATAAAAATAATTCACAATTTATACAATAATCGTATAGGTAGGTCTGTCTGCGGCAAACCAACCTGGAGTGTTCACTATGCAGGTTCACTAATATTAAGACAGACATAAAATATGACTGTCAGTTGTATGCTATGCACACAAGCAGCTAGCACCTGAAGCAGACTTTAAATATTTTCCTATTTAACTTATTGACGATATAATCATTGGCTGACAATTCGATATGAAATACTGAGCTGTGGTTGGCCCAACACATCAGGTGAGAGAATTCATCTTAATTAAATGCCTGAAGTGAAGGCATTTAGGACATCGATATTACAGATCTGCATATCTATGATTTGGCTAAAGTTTTTATATGACTACTTACCTAGCTCCTTGACACTTTTTCATAATTTTTCGAGCGGATTTCTCTTATCAATACACAAACACATGAATAAACCAAATTTTATTAAAATTGGTTTTTTCTAAATTGTACTTATTGGAGCTGAAGAAAGAAGTAAGAAAGAATTGTTACAAAACGGGTTTCTTCGAGAGACTATAATTTTTGAACTACATGACCGATCAACATGAAATTTTCACACAATATAGATGTATGAGGGGGATTGCTAAATCGAATAGTTCGTGTTTACAATTTATTTAGATTTTATTTTATAACGTATTGAAAAACAGCTCATTTTCAGGGATCCTATAATACCTATACTGCATAGTTCGCTTAGCTTTAGCAGCTAACGGCCTAGATTTGCGCTTCTGAGAACTGAGAACATCATGAAACTGTAGCGAGTTGTTAATTTGTTTCTTAGCTGACCTTCTTGCCCCGTGGAGTAGTGCTCCCCTGTCAATGTCCCGATAGTTCATCCCAACACAAGCTCTTCTCACCTCTATTAATCAACACCAGCTCGGAGATACGCTATTGGGAATCCACCGATGCTTCCAGAACTACCAGAATCACAACGTGTCGACCATTACCATCACAGTGCAAATTCCCAAGCTATATTCAAATGTGCTTCTTTCTAGAGGGCTGTCATGATGGAGATGGCTGCGACAAGCCTCACGATTCTCTGGAGAGAGACATCTGGCTGGCAGCGCGCTACCTCATTGAAAGCAGATGTAAGGTTGGAGAACCGAATATTTAGTTGATATTCCCAATATGATGATGATACATTCTCTGGATGTTTTTAATAAATGATGTAATTGTTTTAAGGCACCTATTCCAATTTGCTTGATTTGCTCGTAAATTTATCAGAACCAGTGAGTCAGTCAGTGTTAGCGAACAATTCTTCAATTCGAAACTCAAATATACCACACAACATGATTCCTTATTGCATGGAAGAATCAAATTCGTTAAAAGTGTTCGACTTCAATATTGTCGCTTACTGTTCCACATGCTATAATCAAACGGTATAGTTTTTAATATAATTGTCGAATATATTGATAAATTTTATTTAAAAATTAGGTATCTCAAAATACTACTGATTAAATATTAGTAGTATTTAGTATAAACTTAAAAGTAAATTATTTCCTTTAAAAAGTTAACGTATCAAAAAGGTTAATAACAATTCATTTCAGATTATGAGTCCACGAAAATATTCCGATCAGTCTATATGTAGCGGAAGCGATCCGCATCCATGGATTAATCCCACATTTCTATACATTCGCAAAGGAAATAGAAGTGATCTGCTTATCCGTGATCCAGTAAAAAGATTTGACGGTTATCGTTTGTGCAATGCCAACAAATTTAGGAGATCGTGTTCGCGAAAGGATGAGTGTCCATTTGCTCACAGCGTACAAGAGTTGAATATGTGGAATTGGATGAGTGAGAACAAGGGTGAGAATCTCTCAACTTCCTATTATATTCAAATGCTACATGTGACGTCATATAGTTCAATTTGATTTTAGTCTTCGAGATTGAGGACATTTTAAAGAACTATCCCTGCAGGTCAAATAAAAACGCAATTTTGCTCGCTGCTCGCCAAACAGTAAAATGCTTTATTATTAATATATTCATAGATATTGTAGGTTGAGAGGATTCATGAGGTTCCTCAAGGGTGTGTTCTGGAACCAATCGCATTGCATTGGTTAGTTTTTGTCTATTAGCAGCTCACTTGTAATGAATTTATCGCTTTACCAATTCAGGATATAAAATTCTGTCAACCATGTGGTCTGGTTATAACTGGGACAGCTCGATGGGAACAGCACCTCATTACAAGGAAACACAAAGGGAACATTCAAGTCGATTGTCATAGAGCGTGGAATTATCGCCCACCATCCAGTGAAATTCAAAAGCTATCTCTATGTCAACCGTATGAAAACATGACTTGATTCTATAATTCTTACTTTACTAAACACACTATTGTAAATCTATGTAAGTAGTGTATATATTATATAAATATTTTAATAAATAATCTTTTGCAATTTTTGAAAATATTCTTAGGCATCTCGATAGTAGAAGCTGTAAATATTCTGATGCTCTCATGGAAAATAACGAATGTCCGAATGCTCACAGTGAAGAAGAATTGGACGAATGGATTGAACGATTAGAATACAGAGAAATGAGAAACTTGTTTGATAAGCAGATTGACTTAATTTTTGCTATTAATGAAATTAAGCGGGGCTACAAATTAAAGAAGAACTTGGTAACATTTAATCTTTCTACAAATTTAAATATCTAACGAAATATCATTTTCATTTATTCAACTATACTACTTTTATTATAAATGAGTAGTATAAATGTTTTCCAATTTTCAGTTGAGTCAGTCGCTAATCGATGTCGAGGTTAGTTGCTCCTTACCATTGTCATTGACTTCTTCAAACAAAGTTCAACAGTATACTTGGGAGATAAATTTGAGGAGTTCGGGCTGTTATCAACTGCGTCGTATAGTCTTATTGAATAATGAGAGCCGTCATCATTTCCATCTGATTAAACAGGAAGTAAGACAAATATCTTACCTTTCATTCTCTCTGATAAGTTTAGGGGTTTGTTACTTTGTTACATCATGTCATGGGACCCTGTTGACTAGTCTTCTCTATTTGAGCCTGTTGAGAATTAGGACACCTTCCAGTTCATTCCATAGAGATGTAATGAATACAAGGTGATCTATAGAGTGGTGATCTCATTCTCATTGAGGGGACAATTAGAAACATG
>JAYMFX010200428.1:0-10989 GCA_036784945.1 Monocelis spectator | reverse complement strand
TTTTTTTCTTTTTTAAACTCGTCTGTACCAGATTCCCAATTGGTATTTTATTAATAAACGCTTTTTTATTATTATTATTATAATAATACAGAAATCAAATCGACCTTTATCGCTGCGTACAATTTAGAAGCATACAAATAAAAGCACTGCTAACGATATGCATACGAAAGAGAGACAAAAGCACCTTTTAAAATGAACATAAAATGATACGCTGCAAAATTACAACTCTACGAGCATGGATAATTTCAAGTTCATTACATAAATAACAAGTCCAAATTAGAAAGAAAAATGTAATCAAAATGAAAATAATATAACGTAGTTGAATATTATTGAAAGTGTCATCTTTTCACTGCAAAGGGATTAGAAAAATTAAGTAAAATCAGAAATCATTTTACAAGTAAAACAATCAATTGTTAATACTAATAATGTTTGAATAATAACACTTTTCAATATACTGGACGTCACAAATCTGATTATTTATAGAATATACAAATAGAATCAGTCATTGAATAAAATAAAGAACACAATATGTATTTAGAGGAGCCCAAAATCTACAAGAAATAATAAGCCAAATTAGATTAGATGGAAACTATAATTCTGAAAATTCAAATACATAATTTTAATAGCTAAAAACTATTTCCCTATCCATTTATCAATCCTACGATATTTATCATTGGAATGACGTGTAACAACCGCTCTATATTCGATCGCAATGCAGATATCCACGATGCAATTCTCGTGTCTTGATAATAAAGCTTGTAGGTATATGAAATAGGCAGAGTAATTCTACACCAGCAGTGGTATCGCGGAATAAATCAATAATTACTATGCCATTTGTTTCGTTAAAGTGTAATTTCTTTTATTAAAATGTAGTACTGCTTTACATTAATTAACTCCAGAGAAGCTCATTTCAAATATGATATGCACAGATAAATAAAAACCGATTCGATTCAATATTTCTCGTAGATTTTGATACTTACATAGCATTTATTTATGATGTACTGTGGATTTCATTTGATATTAGCCAACTTAAATGCACACAGAAATTGTGTGTTTATACAATGTAACGATAAATTTTAACACATCGATGAGAAACATCCTCGAACGGCGTTCCTAAAATAAAACAAAATGCTTTAGTTTATTTTAATGAGTAAGAATAGTTATGATATCAAATATAGAAATGAAACTACATACAATTATTGAGTGCATCGATGTTCATTAAATAATATCTGTTATAAAGAACTATTTATATGAAAATATTGAAATCAGAAGGGCGTAGTCTACATATTACCGACCAAAATCATAGAGATGTAATGAATACAAGGTGATCTATACAGTGCTCATCTCATTCTCATTGAGGAGAATCAATTAGAAACATGACAGCTGCAGGCAGGCGAGCTGAATCGCGAGTTTCATTCGTGATTAGAAGTCAGGCATTACTTCTTAGCGAATCTCAGTTGAGTATTCGTTGATGATTTGGCTGCAGAATTTGATTTCAATTTGTCTCCACAATCTCATTTAGACTGCTACTCTATATTCACATAATAATAATTGGATTACATCTCTATAGACCCCACCTAATTGTGATTGGCTTTATAATTAGGTCAAAAAACATATTGTTCACGGAGATAGATATAAAGTTATAAGACGCATAAACTATATATAATAAACAGGCAATCAATATATATTATCCCAAAATAACATTTACATACCTGGCATACGGAATATATGAGAGCGAATACCAAGTTAGTGCGACGAACTGACAAATGCAGAATATGATACACAAAATACCGATTTTCCACTAAAATATTTGGGAAATTGAAGTTCTTCATTAAATTAATCTGATGATGGACATGATGATTTGTAGATAATTGTCATGCATAGAGAAAAACATTTGCTAATGCTTGCGTAATGTTACGATATTAATGTTACACAGTCCTCGATGTTATGCATAACTGAGACATCGGGTTCATAGGAAAGTTTAGAGTTCACCCATCGACAATATCTAATATTCCGATTTGTTTACTTTTCAAGATATCGGTCATGACTTTTTAATTTTTGATCACTGATCTAAGATAGACGTATTATTTTATGTCTTCTAGATCCTTGTCGAGCAGATAAAAAGCAGCGTAAGTCGTAATTCTCGGCTTTTTCGAAAGCATTCTGTATATCCGAAGTTTGTCCTGAGTCGATATCAAACGATATCGGGCTATATTAATATACATTATAGAAATTGAGAGAGGATTAATTTATAGACAGATATATACTCACCCATACTGCTGACATAATGGTGAGAACGATAAATATCTAAAAATTAATTATGAACTTGCATTTAGAACTAAAAATGATAGGCAAAATTAATTATTATTATTATATTCAGATAATCAAGACTCACAAAAACAATAATAGTAGCGATCCATCGAGTTTCAGCGAACATTTTTTTGCACTGATTGACCGGACCCATTAAGAAACAGGTACTAAAAATGTTTGAAAAATAAAATTTTATTTTATTACCGAAGGTATAAAAATAATTTCAAACACTTTTAACCATAGAGTGGGACTTCGATTCCGATTTCTATGATTTTAACAATTTCAATTATCTTTCTCACAGTAGTCAAATGAATTTTATTTAAGCTACCATGTCTGGCAAACTCTTGATCATGAAACCGGACTGACATGTAGAACTAAAGTTTGGCTCAGGAAATAGATAGCATGGTGTCCGAGTTTAGGCATATAAATCTTATCTATTCTATATATATATGATCTGGTTAATATGATGAATAGTCAGTCCTTCATATTAATCAATATTATTGAATACCTACTACTGTATTACTAAACAATGATTTGAAATCCTATTGTACATATTCATGAGTTTGCACAGAATCTGTGAGCTAATTTTGTATATTTTGATTTTATATTTATTATCCGAATGTTTCCTTATTTAGTCAACTATATAGAGAATTGAAGAAATATTTAATGAATAATAAATTGGATTTCACTTTAACAGTTTAATAACAGTTAAATGTCATAAATTTAACATACCTGGATAGTGAGAGCACATTTCCAATACTGTAGAAAATTGCGAATAATGTTAGACCATTCGGTAGGAACAAGAAAAAATTCCCCTAAAGAGAAGTTATGAGAATAAATGAAAACCATAATTTTACCATTTATAAAGTTACACCAGTTACTATAAAAAAATAACACAAAGATTTTCATAAAAACTATTTATATACTTATTATCATTTTTTAAATCTAATGTAAACAGCATGGCTTTACTTACCATTAGTGATAAAACTGCTCCAATTACAAAGCAAATAATAAAGCCTTTTATACGAGTTGACCAACTTAATGTCATCCCATCACTAAACTAAAATAATACAAATTTGATTATTAATGCAAAATTAAAAAGTACATACAATACTTACAAAACATTTACTATTTTTGATCAAAAAAACTCTCATCCCCAAGATCAATTGAAAAATAAATGCTTTATCCAAATCCTGGTTATTCTGTGATCTCACTCAATCTTGCAACTCAGTAATCTAAACACCTCAAATGACATTTTTAAAACTGATTGAGTTTGCTTGCTAGCAACTACATAAATTTATGCTGGTAGTAACAGTAAGTATTAAATATACTAATAGGTACACACATTTCATTTTACATAAGGAGAAATAATGTGTGAGTAATTTCTATTAGTCTTGATTTTTAGGAGACTTGGCTATTATCCATAAAATAACAAATATTTAGATTATGCAAAAACATACATAATAGGAAAATTAATGAAATTATTGTTATTTATTATGAAATTAAATCACATTAGGAAAACTGTACAGCATCAGATATTCCTAATTTGTTTGGTATTTTAATTTTATTAATTATAGAAATTATTTAAAATTACAAGAGTAATTCAAATAAGAATTAACATGACATACTTAGCTGAGAAAGAAGGATAAAAATATAGAAGTTGAGAGAACATTAACATTGAAAACTGTACTGCATCAGATATTCCTATTTTTTTGGTATTTTAATTTTATTAATTATAGAAATTATTTAAAATTACAAGATTAATTCAAATAAGAATTAACATGACATAGCTGAAAAAGAAGGATAAGAATATTGACATTGAGAGAACATTAACAAATAGCTTTGATTTCACAGGTAGAAAGTGCAAAACTCTAATTGATGATTACATCAAATTGTATGGAAAAATACATTTATTGCTTATGCAAGAAACTTAAGGAAATAGCTCTTGATTGGACATGTTTCTTACCTGACATATGTTTTTGTATATCTGTCATATGAAAATATCAAATATCAAATTTGAGAGAAAAATCCTTAATAAGAAAAGTATCAAATTAAATAGAAAAAGTAAACAAGAAAAGAAGCATTCTAACATAAAAAATATAATTACCTCAGTCATAATTCCCCTTTCTTCTTCATCATCTTCTCCACTAAAAACTCTCCTGAGTTTATCCATTTTTTATCTTGATTTAGAAAAGAAAAAACACCTAAAATATCAATAATTAGCATAGTAAAAGGAAGAAAACTATTAATTGGAATTAAAAAGTTGAGTTACACAAAATGAAATTAGTATAATTTGACATGTGTTTTATTTGCAGTGTAATTTCTTATAAAAGTGGGAAGTGTTTCATTTAACAAGTCAGTTAATATCCCATCAAAAGTGACTGGATTGTGCAGTAAGTCAGATCATGAGTTCTAAATACTTAATATTACCTAGTTGCAATAATCCAACACCTTTGGTTCCCTCAAAAAAGAGATTGATGTAAAGTGTTTAATTTTCAATCAAAGAAATTTACAGAGCCATAATATTATATTACCAATTGTCTAATTTATATCCTTATTTTTAAAATAATTGTTTCTTTAAAAATACTCCTGAAATGCGGATAAAAGTATATTTATATATCTATATATATATTAGGAAAAACAATGAAAATAATTAAATTACACAAGATATTATGACGACAACTTGTTTTTCCGCACAAAAGTTTATAGGCATTAGATGCGTTATATTAGACAGATTTTAATCTAGAAAAATTAAATTTATTTTTAAGATAACATGATAATTATAAATTTTGATTTTTAACTTTATAAAAATTTATGGTATATCTAACAAAAACAAAATGATTTAATAAATCATTTGATTTGATTTATAACGATTTATTTTACAACTGTGCATAGTGTTTGTTACGAATTCATCATTTTAAAGATATGTAATATTTGTTTAGAAGTATCATTTTTATAATTAAATGGTTACCACATAGATACAAACAATATATATTTAAAAAACGTATTCTTAAATTATTTAATATCAAGTAATCTTTGAAATGTAAGAATCGAATCAAAAGATTATATTATTCAACATAACTATGAAGTAGCATAAGTAATATTTTTTCGTATGATTTAGAAATGTTTACCCTTGTAGCATGTTCTTTTAAATTCAATTGAAAAAAAAAATGTTTACATGTTGATGTTATTAAAACAGTTAAACTTATGACATTGAGTATATAATCAAGCATTTTCTTTAATTATCTATTCCATCTTGAAAAATAAAACAAATTATTATTTAATTTTATTATTTTAATTTATGGTACCCTAATTTATCTGTATATATACAATATCATTTAGTTTTATAGCTTTAAAATTTATTTTTCAAATAATGCATAAATTATATATACAAATTGGTGTCCTAAACAAAATAGTCAGGCTGATTTTTAAATGTAATTTGATGGTTTGATATAGTTTGATAGTACAGTATTTTGAATTATAAATTGGTGAAAATCATGTTTGTTAAAATTGAACTGGCAAATTAGTCCTTCCACATTAATCAGCAGAACTATTTATTCAGCATGCTTTTTTGGTATTTTTTGATTGATACCCAATATATTTTTTAATAAGTTAACCTGGAAAAATGAATACAGTTTGAATGATAGCATTAAGCTACATTCACAAATATTTTTTTTAATAGATAATCTTAACATTCTATGCTTCACAAATTTGAATTTAACTTTTGACAGATAAAAAACAAACAAACCTTCATGTCTGCCTTATGAATATGCTGATTACAATGCTGTACATAATTGTTCTTATGCATCATGATTAGAATTTGCAGCTCCGTAGCTTCGTGGGTATGGTTTGAGCTCAGGCAAAACAGTTTTTATTTGTTTGTCAAGCTATTGTATACCCCATGATAGTGGTGCAGATTTTGCTCATCCCTGAATTTGTAATTCTTTCATGAATTGTTCTTAAACAAATAATAATAATAAAATGCTTGGATATCATAAAAGGAGTTATATTATGGTAAATTATATTTTACTTTAGAGAAAATTTGTTAATAAAACTCAATGTCTTTTTACCAAATCATAATTTTTTTATTAAATGTTAACTATTAATGTTTTAAGCATTTAACTAATATGATGCTATGAAATTTTAGAATGCCTCTTGCTGGAGGAGTTGCTCCTCCTGTTGTGACACCCTTAAGAGCAAAGAAAGTTTCAATGCATGGCAATATCATTGATATTGATACATATATTGAATTGGAATCAGGTAAAAATAGAAATAGAAATATTTTATTTAATATTAAAATAATTCATAAAGGTCCAATAAAATTATTAAGATGGTTTTATCAAAATTTTATTCATAGACTAACAGATTCAGATGTAAACAAGCAGACAGTACAAATAAACTTTAAAATTATTGTTTATGGAAAACTCTCTTCTATTACAAATTCATATATGTAATTTGACCCATCAAAATTATTGATTGATTATTAATTAGTTTTTGATTATATTCTGTGAATTATTTACATTTGAACCTATTTCATTAGCTAATGCATAACTCTACTCACACAAATGTATTTGAAATAATATTTTTAGAAGTCTTTTATGCCATTGGTCCTTATATTAATTTGACTTTATAACTTTTATTGATTATTAAATTATTTCAGAGACTCCCAACACTGCTATCTACTTTAGTACTGATGGCAGTAAACCTAACCCTTTCATGAGAAAAATTGGAGGACGAGAATCAACATACCGATATAAAGGTCCTTTCACATTGAGGGTAGGAAAAAGAATTTTGAAAGCTGTTGCCGTACACAAGTGATTAATTTAAATGTTTGGAATAATGTAAGGAATTCTTGAAATTAATGTAAAATAGAGAAGAACTAAATTATATGTATTTTAGAGTAACAAAAGTAGAAAGTCATGTCATCACACGAACATTTCATGTTAATGATGATGGTGAAGGCTATTCTAGCGATGATAGTAGCGCCTCGAATTTATCAGTAGATTCGGATTCCGATTTTGGAAAAGAGAAAAAGAAGAAGAATAAAGACCAAAAGAAAGACAAAGACAAGAAGAAGGATAAAGGAAAAAATAAGGATAAGGATAAAAAGAAAGAGAAAAGTAAAAAGAAGAAAAGTGATAAATCTGACAGTGAAGACGATTCCAATAAACAAATTGCAAGTATTTTAATTGTTTATGTTATCCTTATATGTAGTAGTATTATATTTGTTTATATAATTATCATTATATTTTTTATTGTAGAATCCTAAAGAAGCCTGGGGAGATCTCAACGATTTTGCCTCTCTTCCACAAAGTTAGTTTTATAATATAAAATGCCACAGTGTGACCGTCCCAGGATATAATATGTATATGTTAGTTTTATGTATATGATTTATACCTGTAGGTACATAGTATATTCAAAAACGTTTCTTATATTATCTTTAAGGTCCAGAATAACTCAAAAAATGTTACTTCAAAAGATTTTATCTCATTTTGTGCTTTTATTTTACACTTTTTATGGAACTTTTCTAACTTTAATAAACTAATTATAGGGCCTTCTGATCATGGATTTGCTGCTACTAATCATTCTGGTACACAAATAAATTTGTGGGGCGGTTCTCCTGGACTGGGTTTTCAGGTGAGATTTATTACAATATTTGGAATTTAAAAACTATGTAACTATCTAATTACAGTTTGTTGATTGAAAAGAAAAAAGTATATTTATTATCCATAACCTTTTTTTGTTTAAAAATCAATTTTTCTTAAAAATAAGATTTTAGTTTTATTTTAAACAAATTAGGTGAAATCTCCTGGACAGAGCGTATTTCAGGGTCAATTTCCCGGATATGGAGCCCCCGCAGTCGCTGATCCAAATGCGGTTAATCAACAACAGATCAATACTATAGCAAATCAGCTTACTCAAGTATTGATATCATTTATTACTTACTACATGAGGTTTGTTGGCTAAAAACAGTTTATTTATTAATCAATCCTCACTATTTGCAGAGAATAGATCAGAGTCACGTGCAGACGGTTGCTGAACTTCGCAAATCTCTAATAGAGTTAGAATCGAAGAAAGCTAAAGCCATAGAAGCACCAGCACCAGCTGAACCAAAACTGTTACCAGTAAGTGCTGGAGATGGAGATGTAAGAAAGCAGCTGTATCATGTCCATGGTCATTTGTTGGCATTCGCTAAAAGCAACCAAACTTTTGCTGCTGCTATTTCTGAACCAAAAATGGGAAAGGTAGCTATAATTTGTATTCCCATTTGTATTCCCATGCTTAATGATTTACCCATAAACACATAATTGCTATGTAACAGTCACCCTTAAAATGAAATGTTATTAGGTAATATCACATAGGTAATATATCAGAAGTGTTATATATAACTTTTAAATTATTGTTCATTCTCTATAAGTTTTCGAATTTATATGCTAAATTGATGATCAGATTCTAAATAAATATTCTTTTATGTCATAAACAGGTATTAGATGCTAATTTTGATGAAGGTGACAGCTCTTATTTGATTACTATTGAAATGGGTAAACCTGGAGTGAACAAACCGGCACCAAAGAAAAAACCGGAACCTAAAAAAGAAGCCCCAAAAAAGCCACTAAGACCAAAAGTTGAGGAAATTCCAGAGGGACATGAGTTGGAAGACGTGAATGTTAAAGGGCCAAGGAGTAGTAAAGCCCCTGGAATGGTTCTTAAAACAGAAGAAAAAGACCCCGAAACAGTTGAGCATTCCTATTTTGAAACTGAAGAATATGTTGTGAGTGAAGGCTTGATTAAAGATAAAAATTATGTAAATTGTCATTCATGTTAAATACGATTTAAGAATTGTCAAAACATTTTAGCAAGAAGGAATTTTAAAACCATATCCTGACTTCAACGTGGAGACTGACTGTCAAAGACTCCGCAAAGCAATGAAAGGTCTTGGAACAGACGAAGCCACTATCATAGATATTTTCTGTAGACGTTCATTTACTCAGCGACAAAAAATTGTTCAACATTACAAGTCAACAATGGGTCGAGTGCTAGAAAAAGATTTTGAATCTGAATTGAGTGGTAACTTTTTGAAAATTTGTAAGGCTCTGTGTCTGGCACCTGATGAATATGACGCAACTGAATTGAGAGCAGCGATGAAAGGCCTGGGTACTGATGAGGATGCTTTGATTGAAATTGTCTGTACTAGGACCAACAACCAAATTAAAGCATTCAGTCAATGCTACAAGACATGTAAGCTCTGAAATCTTCGTACAGTTTTCATATTATTACATATTTGGCGCATTTGTCCAGGGATATTTTCGTATATCACTTATTGTATTTTTTTCATCAGAAATTTATGAATCTTTCTAATTTAGTATATCCGGGTCGTGACCTCGAGAACGACATTATTAGTGAAACTTCAGGTGATTTCAAAAGAATCTTAATTTCCTTGATCCAAGCACAACGAGATGAGGCTCGTACGTTTGATAGAGAGGCAGCTAAAAAGGATGCGCAAGAATTGTTTGATGCTGGTGAAAAAGTTTGGGGTACTGATGAATCTAAGTAAGTTCAACTTTATGCGGGTATTTATTAATAAAAACCTAAAAGACACATATTAATGTGAATTAGAAAATTATTTTTTATTTTATTCCAGAAATATTGTTGAATGTAAAACCAAATTAACGTTCTTAGATATTTATTTGCATGAATAATTAGTTTATTATGCTTGTGGTATTCAGATTCAATCAGATTTTGGCTACTCGTTCCTTCCCTCATTTGAGAGGAGTGTTCGAAGAATATGAGAAGTTGAGTTCGAAGACCATGGAGCAAGTAATCAGCAGTGAAATGTCGGGTGATTTGAAGAGTTCAATGCAAACAATTAGTAAGTTGTGTGGAATCATATTTATGAAGTTATTACTAAATTCATTGGAAGTAGTCATCGTCAGAATATTCTAATTTTATTTCTTAAACACAACACAACAGATTAAGGATTTCATTTATCATTTATCAATCTAAATAGTGCATCCTTTTTTCAATTGTGCGTTTTAGTTTTGTGCATACAAAACAAGCCGCTATATTTTGCACGATCTCTTCACAAATCGATGAAAGGTTTGGGTACTGATGATAGGACACTTCTGAGAGTAATCATCACCAGAGCGGAAACTGATATGGTTCAAATTAAAGCCGCTTTCCAATCTGAATTTAACCAATCCATTGGTGAATGGATCAAAGTAATTATTTAATCTTTCATTTATATTCATAATAAGTTAGTAATAATTTGTGTGTGATATTTCTTTCATGAAGTGTTGTTTATAATTAAGAGGATAATAAAAAACGTGAACGAAACAATATATGAAAGAGTGATTTGGTCTAATATAAAATTCTACGAGCGAAACGATAGGAATCTACATAGGAACATTCAATATTTAAGAAGACCAAATTGATGATTATTCGAGAATTATTACAAGTATAACTTTATCACACACTTTTCTCATTTTGGGACTACACTTTCGATTCAAAGTTAGCCAAACCTCCAGTTAACTTCCAAAACTGAAAAAACTCATTTTTAGAGGATTTTATTAAAATAGATTCATCACAAAGTTTTGACGAGACGCCTCCTTTGTCAGGAGGATTTAATGTCACGAGGATAGCTTTGGATCGAGGTAGCTTTGGTACGAACTTGCTTTGCCT
>JAYMFX010200317.1:0-10989 GCA_036784945.1 Monocelis spectator | reverse complement strand
TCATCAGAGTATTTTGTTATGTTTCCTTTGGTTTTATCAATATTTAAATTGTCATTATTTATCTCATTAGTAGCATATGTAAACACTTTTGCACTAAGCGGACCACCTTGCGGTATCCCAACATCATTATTTTGACATATATTTTGTCAAACTTGGATAACATTTAATTTTTTTAATATTTGGGAGTTTGTCCGGTTGTTATCCAATTTAGATGCATGTGGTAACCGGACACTCAACAAATATACATATTATGCAACTTAAAAGATTAAACAATAAAAACTATTTTAATGCCAATCAAAAATGTTAAATGTTAGATATTAAGAGAAAAGGGGAAAATTGGTCGGTTACTAGGCAATATTGATCTCCATAGCAACCGGACACTAAAATGGTTGACGGATTTTTACTCGCCACCCTTGAATACATATTGTGTTAAAATTTCATCAAAATCGGTGAAAGTTAAAAGGGTGCTGAATGAACTTAAAAACGCGTTGCTAGGCAACAACGACTTCCTTAGCAACCGGACACACAAATGGATAACGGATTTTGAATTGCCGTCACGAGTTATGAAGAAGAAGAAGAAGAATGACGAAAAAATGCGATTTTTGCTCGGCCATATTTTGTAGTGTAGTTGGTAGTTGTAATGTCTGTAGGCCGTTATGAGCTAACTAGCCTATTGCCATAGGCTTAGATTACAGTTATATAGTTGTGTCTGTGCAAGATAATGATTGTGATTTTAATAGTCACAACAAACTTATGAATTTACTTGAAAATTATAAAGTATTATTATTATTATTTATTATTATAACTTTTTCAAGATTTTCAAGTTACTTAAAAAATGTTGCAATCGAAAATAGGTACATTACTTAGACAAATGTTGCTAATTTCCAGGCATTATATTGCTCATTTACAAAACTTACTTATTAATCGAAGCTTATCATATGCCTCATGAAGAGAGTCGTTAAGGCAACTTGTTTTATTGTGAACCTCTACTTTCCATTCGCCAGGGCTGCAAGTAACATTTTTCATCATTGATTCTATAATAGATTTATATTACTGGCATGAATACTCTACTATATATTATGAATTTTTATATAGAATATAGAATAATAATTATTTCTATATTTGCATCACAACATGATTGGAGATACATACATCATAAACATTATTAATTACACAATTACAGAACAGGCTACATTGCTACAAACACAAGGTAGCTATAAACAAAACCATGTAAATTGAAAAAGTGTTTTAGTCTTTCTATAGAACAGAAACGATGCAGGAGTACTGAAAGGTGAAATGGTAGAGGAGGTGGTTATACTTTTGTATCTTTTTTGCTACAGGTTGGTAGTAGGGTGAGTGTGAATCTTAATGGTGCACTCGACTCTAAGCTCAGTACTTTGTAAATGATTGAATGGATACGCTAGTAGGTTGCAGATAGAGGGAAAGGCATCATATTGTAGAACATCAAAAGCTTGTCGCTAGTGGATTTCCGCACCTTGAGTAGGAAAATTCGTTGGGATTCTTTCGTGATGATTTGATCTGTGTGTGTTGTCCAGCGGAGATTAGATGAGACAGCTATACCAAACAATCTGGCATTGGAAACATTCTCAATGGTGATGTTGTTGATGTGAAGGTTTGGAGTCAGCAAGTTCTTCTTAGTTTTGTGAACTTCCTTTGTTTTGTTTTGGTTTATTTAAGGAGAGTTGTTTTTGTCGGCCAAGTTGCTTAGATTATTAAATTCATTTTGAATGTATTCTTCGTAACCAGAGATAATAAAATGATGATCTACGAATTGGAGGTTGTGTTGATTTATTCTAGGAGCAGGTATACTGTTAAAAAATTTTGATCATTACTTTCCAAGTATGTTTATCTTTGAACTTTTAGAAAGAATTTTGCGAAAATTATTGAATACTTCATTAACACTGAATTCATAAATTTTGCAATATTTGAAATTTGAAACTCCCTAAATTTTAGAATTTGTATATTTGTACGCTATTTCCTAGCGTCCTATACACTCTAAATAATTAATAAGAGATAAATTTATAACCTTAAGGGTTATAAATACACCAAGAAGGTGTTAATCAACATTATTCTTATTATAGAATGAGTGTATATTTATCATTTTATGGTGTAAATTAACAGAAAACTCTTAACTTACAGCGTTTATGGTGTAAATTAACAACTCTTACACCGTTTAACAAGAATTAAACTGTAAATAAACATTATACGACAGTTATTATTTAAAAAACACAAAAATAAACTTTCTTAAACTTATCACTCATTAACAATAATTCTATCCATCAATCTTTTTAAATTGTAAATTCTTTAAAAATGTAATATTAAATCGATCTCCTTACTGGCTATAACCGCACTGATTGTTATAATTGAGTAGAATTTTGTCTTGCATGTTTTCTTCCTGTATTTCATGACAAATTTCCTGTTCTTTTTCCCCACTAATATTTGATTATGATACAACTTTTTTTTATAGCTGTTAAATGCGTAGTACTGAAATATGTATATACATATAATATATACTAGTAGAGTGAAGAATATCATGTGATACAATATAGAATACCAATCAAAATTTAATTTGTAAACATTCTACTATGTCATCAACATTAAAGACATGTAGTTTTTTTGTCCAGAAAATATAAAGCTATTTAGGCTTTTCAAAATATACACCAAGCTATGATTGACCTTTACTTGTTTTTTCTAGTTACATATTTATCACATAAATTTCCAAATTTCTATCTCTTTTACATGGTGTTTGTTCAAAGCTGTTGGTTCATCTTCACATATAATTGCTGGAAAAAGCTCAATATTTTCTGTTATGACCAATATTGTTTTGACACTCTCATATAAACGGAGAGTCAGTTTAATTATTTGTTTCATTTGTAAAAGAGATGTCCTAAATAAATTTTATTATTTATTATTATTAAGCGGCTCTTGCTTGTCGCATCTTTGTTCAATGAGTGAATAAAGATTATTTAAATTATAGTATTGTATAGTATTATGTAATAATCCTCTTATACATTAAAAAAAATAATTTTGGATATAGCTTAGCTTGCTGCAATTCTCTCAATGAGTGTTCTTAAATATTCTTATAAAAATATTAATATTAGAAATTTGTATGTAGTTTTACTTCAATTTATCAGTTAGCATATGTACATTTCATAAAATCACACTTTTACTGAGCTCTGATTCTGTTTTGCAATATTTTTACATAATAATAATTAAAAAAACTTTTCACTAATGTTGCAACATTGCAAAAAATAAAAATGCATAAAGACTTTTTCTCAGCACTTTTCTACTTTTATTTTAAATGTTTATAAATAGACTTACAGTTAGATCTTCCTGCAAGACAGTTACCTTCTTGTCTCCTATGATGAACATACCCATTATCATGTATCCACATGAAATCGAGTTCTCTTCAATATCAATATGCTTGCTTTCTATTATTAAAGTTATTAAATCAATTTCTTCAGGAAGAGCGACGTACATAAAATGGTTTTCCTTCAGTGAGCTTTGATTTAATGTCACAGTAAATCCCTCCTGACCAATAATTTTTATATTGTCTGATATCAAAAAGTTTTCAGTAACATTTCTAAGGCTATTGGAATGAGCTATTTTCAGCAGCAGAAGAATTCCAAAAAATAGCATCTAAATATAAAAATATATTATTATGAAACATTTATATCATATAACTTGCCAGATATCCGAACTTTTTTCCAATTTGGATTACATCTCCTAATAATTGAATGAATAATATTGATAACTTGTTTAGATCCTGGTAGATATAAATGATCAATGATCTTAACAATTGAACAATTAACAAATTTATCGATTGTGCTCTGAAAGAATTAATAAACGATTTATTGGAATAAAAAAACTGATACATTATTTATGAATATAAAAATATTCATAAAGTCACACATGTTAGCTTTAAACGTTTATTTCAATTCTCTTTGCTGAAAGAATATCAAAATTTATCGTCCTAAAAATGCCAACAGAGAGAGTTAGCTCAAACTCAAAAAAGAACTGAACTATAATCAGTTAGCTTAAATAAAGAAACAAAGAGATTTTGCTGAGCTAACAAATGTGTTTTTATAAAACAGTTAATTGTTTGAACTCTCTTGAAGTAATTAGACTATTACACATGGCATATAAAACATAACAGAATTAATTTGAATGTATCCTTCCATTTACAGAGTCGTAAAACTAAATTGTTTTTTTAACTTGCTGAATTTTAAGTTTGCTTGCAATCAATTGGTTCAAATATTATCACCCTATGTAAATGAATAGGATCATAAGATGAAAATGAAAATGATAAGTGGAACAGGCTCCAGGACAGTCTAATTTAAATTTTGTAGACATATTTTATAATCATCTTTTTCAAATTTGATTTTGTTAATTATTATAAATTTGTTAATACTAAATTAATTATATCATCAATAAGTTAAACTGTTTTATAAAAAAAAATTGTTAGCTCAGCAAAATTTCTCAATTTTCTTTATTTTAGCTAACTGATTATATTTGAGTTCTTTTGTGGGTTTGAGTTAACTCTATCTTTTGGCATTTTTTGGTTATTATTATAATATTGATTGAATAATATTTGAATAAATAATGATACCGTGTTTAGATCCTGGTAGATATTGAAATGATTACTGATTCTACCCATCACTGATTTTATATCAATATCAACTCACTACGTGATCACGTACGTACATTCTTCTTTCTTAATAATTGAACAATAGACTAATTTTATAAAAATAGAGCACAAGCTATTTATCGATTGTTCTCTGATGTACAAAAGAATTCTGAGAATCGATAAACGATTTCCTGGAATAAACAAACTGAGACAGTATTTATGAATATGAAAACATTCATACACCTACAAGCTTATTTTTATATCAATTTTCTTTGCTGATAATAACTGCAAAATTGCCAAAAGAGAGAGTTAGCTCAATGCCAAAAAGAACTAAAATATAATCAGTATAAGTAAATAAAAAAGTTCTGTAAGGTACACGAATTTATTGCAAATAAAATAAAATAAAAGTTCACCAGACCGGTTTCGATTAATAGCTTCTTCAGTGGTGAAGAAATTAAAGTGAATTAAAATTGATAATTATTAAACAATTATTAAATTATCAAAAAGTGAAAGAGTTAACAAGGAACAGTTATTAAATGATAATTATACATAGAAATTTAAATAGAGATCAATTTTGATTTACACAATGATTTTTTAAAATTATTAAAAGAACTAAATCCAGATAGAATATTTATATTAAATTTCTTCGACAGAACATTTCGAACAGAGTTAGAGAAATTATAATTAGATTTAGAATAGGGAACAATATAACGAAAGCATTGTGGCGAATAAACTGAATAAACGTTTTAACAGAATTGAAATTAGACTGTCACTACCTTCGTAACCGTTTTCAAGCAGTTTGTATCCGTGCCATATCAAGTAAGATGTCGACAGTCTCATCAGAATTTCTTTTACTGGCTAGTTTCTGAAGCCAAGATTGCCTTTTTATTGTCTAGATATGCCAGATAAACTCATACGTAAAGCAATATTGAGAAAAAAGCAGGGCAGAATATGGACCGTGATGGTGGATTGGGTTTTTAAAATTCCTTTTTTAAGTATCAATTAATAGAGACTTTATTTGCTATATTTTGAATCAGAAGACTCTGAAATAGCGAAAGTTTTTCAATAAATTGATACTGTTAAACTCCCACAAAATTGTTCTCAATTATTTTTAAATGCATCACGCCCAATGCCCAATGCCCAAATCTATAGTTATTATAAAAACAAGAGAGGTTAATCTTATCGAAGCCTATGGCAATAGTAACTTTGTCAACATCTACAACGCTCTAGTTCGTTCAGTTATGGAATCCCCGAGTATTAGCAAACATTTGCAACAGCAGTTTGATGCTCTACAACCGACACATCAACTAATTTGCAACGTCTGAAACCACAAGAGATTGTAAAACCGCTTTTTGGCAGCAAAAGATACCAACACCAATGTCCTACACGAGATTGTTTCAAGGACCTCTCAGCACTCGACAGATTATTTATGGGATTTGTATTTTAGAAGTTTATTAAACAATTCATCTTAGTTTTCTGGAAACCAAACGGATTAAAATTTCTGTGTTTATAGTTGTGAAATCATTAAATAGTTTAATGGAATGAATATTGCAACTATTGTTTACAACAACACTAACTATGCATCAACATTACTTAATATATAATTAACAAGAGTAGGATGTCTATTTATGTTGCATATATAGAACTAAGTGCGCATACAGTTCCGCATAATTTGATAAACTTTTCTCATTTTCATTAAAATGAACTGTCGCATAAAACTTTTAGTGCTGTTTCTAATTTCGACTAATGGGACTCACACTCAATTACATGTAAGGCATGTTTGAGTATTTTGTTATCAGACTAATAAGATATTAATTACAAAGATATTTTACAAAACATTTTAGATATCTCTAATTGAGAGAACCAGTACCAGCCTGTCTATTTCCATAAATAATCCAAATTCTGATTATCCAGTTACCAATGCTACCATTCAAATAGAAGATTTGTAAGATTTATGAATATTGAAATTGAAGTATCGTATCGATGCAAATTTAAAAAATAAAATTTATTTTATTTTATTACTTTAGACACATTCCTAAAATTTTCCAGAATTCAATTCCATTGGTAATATCTGATTCGGTTGCAATTGTTTTCTTCATTTGTTTAATTCCAAACGAAAGTTATACCATCACTGTCTTGGATGAATTTGCAAATACAAAAGCAACATTTGCTACATTAAAAAGTAAACCAAACTATTATAAGAAATACGATGAGAATAACCACGAAACTTGCTATAACCAGATTATAGTTTAATTTAATTTTATATTTCATAATGAAGACACAAAATAGGCAATAGATGTCATTAAAACATGATTTTAATATGGCTCAATCTGTGCATTAGTTCCAGTTTAGACAGTTGAGAGTCATTGGTCTGCATATAAAGTTTTAGTTTTAATATTAAAAAACAACAAAATGGAACTTTAAACAAAAATAAAACTATTTTAATCATTAGATATAATTGTATTGTGGATATAAACCAATCCTACGAGAAATATCAAGATATTTTAAACAATCTAAATCTCAAATTCAATTAATATTTTTATACTAAATGAGAATACATTATGTTCTCAGCTAAAATTAATTTTGAATTAACATGTAAACTGTTCTCTTTTATAGACTACTCAAATGAAATCTTAACCAAAGACAAGTGTTTGGGTAAGAGATTTGAAAGAATTTTTGTTTTTCAACTATTAGATATACGTATTGAGTTACATACGAAATAGTTAATATTAATAAACTCATTTATTCTGACTTCAGTTAATTTGAAATTCTTTGACGTTTTGAATATCACAAATTTCTCTGACAGCTTAAAACTTATCAAATCTAAAAAAGAATTAAATCATCTGTACCGGAGTTTTATTGTAAGTGAAATAATGTAACATACTGTATTTCCTTATAAAGTACTAATTTGTTACAAAAACTTAACTTAACAGGCATGTGACGACAAACCTGGAATAATCAAACCTGATTGCGAATTGTCTACGCGAAATGAGTTCATTATAATTGGTGCAATATTAGGCTATAAAAGATTTTTTTCATCAAGATTTACTTTTATTGGTAGAAGACCTTCATTTTATACACAACCCAGAATAAGTGACAATCTCTCAACTACATCAAGTAACAGCATTCAACTTGTATGGAAGCAGTATCCCATGGGTATGAATTTGAGCTATCAAATATATTACAGGTAAGTCTTGTTATACAGATAATAATTGGTAAATTTTATTAAAAAATAGAACAGTCTGAGTGCAGTGCATCCTTGTGTAATAACGGGAAGTAGTTAACTCAAGAGGAGATTTTATCTGTGTGACTCTAACTCACTCAAATGAGTATCTTCGAAGAATAGGAACTATCAGAGGAGATAAAAATGTGGTTCTTAAATGTTCTCATTAAAATGTTACAGCAGGTTCGTAGTATATGACCATATTCTTTTTTGGGTTGAATTTCTCATAACTATGACTGCAAATATCTTTAATTACAATTTTCAATATTTCTTGTTCCTTGACATCCTAAGGACTTTTAATATGTGAAATAAAAAAGTTGCTTAATTCATAATCTTATGCTAGTTGTTCCGCCAGGACAGCTGTATTTTTATACACTATATTATTGTAATTCTGGGAGTTGTCCCCTTCTTTTGCTGATGTACTTAGTCAAATATTTATCACAGCAATCGAAATTTGTGATAGATAGTAAAACAAAAACAAACAGTTCTTTTATATTTACAGTTTCTTCGTGGATATGAATCCCATGCAATATATTATCATTAATTGAATACTTAAAATGCTAATTTAATGTTTAATGTTTGCGTCATTCATGAAAATATTAAAGCCATTTGCTGTTCACTAGAATTGGTTACTATGTGGTATTTAGCTTTGAAGTGGGACTTTTGTGAGTATTTTCTCACTTTTGATCAGCCTTAGTTTATTGTTTATTTTAAAGTATTAATAGTTATCATGCATAATGAGTAGTTTAATAGATATTTGTGATTAAATGAGTTTAGTTGTCATTGCTTCTAAAGTCCGATGAATAATAATAGTAGTAATGTGAACCACCGCACGAGCACAGTGTGTGGGCGAGAGTGAAGAGTCATCGGGGAGGAGGATTCATACTACAGATATATTCGTTGTTAGGTTAGGGTCACATAGTGTATGTTTTTGAATATTGATTTCGCACGCGAACTTTATAAGAATTATTATAATACTATAAATATTAATAATACTATAAAATAATTTTGGAAAACATGTTTTGTAAATATGTAATGTTATCGCTTTTAATTTTCATTATTACTTAATTTTGATATGGTTTTCCTTCATTTTTTAATAATTTAGTCTACGTATTATTGTGTTGTAATTTCGAATTTTCTATTTCTATATACAAATATATACCTACTATTATTCTTTATGTAAGATGTACATCCATTAATAATTCATTTATAAAGAATTTTATTTTATTTTCAGTGACCGCTATTCAACTAATACAACAACAATATATTTGAATAGTACTCCAACAAAGACGGTCACTTTCAATGAATATGACTATATGGTGCATTATTTTGAATTACAAAACTTGACACATGGACAGGAATATCACATATCAGTATGTGGAAGGGATGCAGAATTAGATGAGGAATATTGTAGTCAAAGGGTTTTATGGACTGACGATTTGTATCCTCTGCCAATTGAAAAATTCAGAACCATCGAATGTTCTGCAAGAAGACTCAAAATTCAATGGGATAATTCTCAACCTTATCGAGGAGAAATTCTTAAATATCTCGTTCAAATACTTCCTTCTGAAAGATGTTTTGTAATCAAGATGGATAAATTAGTCAGTAGACCATTCAAGGTATAACAATAATAATAATAGTGAACAATACATATTGTAAATCCAATAAAATAGTGTTAATATGAGTGAAAAGGTGAAATAAAATCATGAATATATTAGTCAATTAGTAGCATTATGTATAATGTATGCATGATATGATAAATCAGTTAAAAGACAATATAAAGTGTTAGTTGATTAATAATCAATGTGTTAGTTAAAAAAGCGAAAGTGAAGTTTAGATCTCAAAATTCATGATAATATTATATGTCGTTCAAACTAATGAATATCAACTTATATGTTATCCATTTTGACATTATAGCATCGATTTTTAAGATTATTGTAATTATAATTATACATTGGTTTGATCAGCATTATAATAATACATAATAAAAAATTAAATGAACCATGAAATACTTATTTATTAAAAAAATAGTTATTAATAAAAAATTAAATGGTTATATTTACTATTTTTTATTGTCAGAGAGATATTGAAAATACTGTGGAGCTATTCAACTGTACTACAACTGATGAAATCTCCAATCAAGATGAATATCCAATAACACATACGATAGAAAAGCTAACCCCCTATACGATTTATACAATCAGAATATTCACTTTCAATAGAGTGGGATATAGTAAACCTTTTCAGACAAGAGTTGAAACTAAGGAAGACAGTGAGTTATGAAATACATTTTACATGTTCTAACAATAGAAAAAAATAATGAATGTTCAATATAAAAATACAACAATAACATAGCCATCTATTGAGACATAGAATGCAAACAATGTTGGTATGAATTGACATTATATTCTTGGACTTCCTAAATTTGATCTTTTCATAAGATTCACAGTATATTCTTAACTTGCTGCATTTTTTTATTTAGACAGTGATCCAGTCAGTTTCATAAAGATATCTTATGACATACCCTTCATAAAAATACAATGGGGTCAACCAATGCAAGCAAACGGAAAAATTACTAGTTACCAGGTATTAATAAAAAGCAAAGATAAGCAGATACTCATAGAGCTATACAAACTTCCTGATGATATGAAGGTAATTAAACAATTATATTATCGTGGATTATTGGATTATTTATGACTCCCTAATTATCTACTAACTTTAAATATGTTTTATTGAATTTCAGACATTTCATGGAAATATTCCAAAATTTGAAAACAACAAGCAGTATTGCTCTTCCACCTTATTTAAAGATATTGATGATAACAAATTCACCATATTCTGCTCTTTGAATTCTCAAACAAACTACTCGGTAACTGTGATACCATCGAATTCAAAGGGACGGGGTGATAGCCTATCTAAATCTTACTTCCATGACAATCCAAGTTTGTTTATAAATGTTTATGAAGCTTTTTCATTCAATAAAACATTCATATGGGAATGTCCAAATTGCATTTGAGCAAAGGGGAGACTTTATAATATTGAGCCTATGGCAATAGGCTAGTTAGCTCATAACGGCCTACAGCCATGCTATATATAGGTTGGTTGAAAATGGGCGATT
>JAYMFX010200095.1:0-10991 GCA_036784945.1 Monocelis spectator | reverse complement strand
AGAGCATACAGAGATTATGTAGTATCCAAGGGAAGTCTAAATTTCCATAGAATTGGAGGTTCACTTAACAGTCCTATTGACCGTTAAAGCGACCCTCCAATTCTATGGAAATTTAATCCGCCGTTCGATACGGCCCTATTTCTGAAATGATATGATGTATCTAAGGGCGGATTAACAAACAAAATTCCATAGAATTCGAGGGTTACTTTAACGGTTAATAGGACTGTTAAGTGACCCTCCAATTCTATGGAAATTTAGAATTCCTTTTGGATACTACATAATCTCTGTATGCTCTTCGTATCATAGAAATAGACCTCGGGCTAACCCTCGATCATTCCTATTCTACCTCGAAATGTAATATCTATATATAACTTATTAATACGAACTCTGTGAAAGTCACAACCAATTAATTCAAAATATACTAGTATGTTGGAGGGAAAAACTGTTTTCTTGGATTAGTCTTGAGGGTTGTACCAATTTTTTTTCAAATTAAAACATTTATTTTATTTTATTTTTTATTTTAAATAATCAAAAACTGGACTTCACAAAAGCACAATTTTCATCCATAGATTTATTGAATCATACCGATAAATCGTTAGAATCAATAGCGTTGTAACAATATAAAAATCAATTTGTGGATTTCCATAATTTTCTGAAATCCAATTTGTGATAATTTCTGAAATCCAGGTATGTTCCTCTGAAATCCAAATGATATTTGTGAAAACTGCAACTGAAATTTTCTAAAATCCAATTGAGTTTATAATTACTTCTGGAAAAGATGTAGATTGTGTTGGTTCTCATATCTATGGTATCATTTCTCTCGAATTTTGTCAAAATGTTAAATAGATCATTTTTGAACGTATCGAAAACATTTTATTTCAAAAATATTCCAATTAATATACGTAAAATGTAATTTTGAAATGGAAAAAACTAATAATATGTGCCATCAGAAGTAAATGAATTATTCAGATATGAGTAAGAAATATGGACAAGTCAATAACAATACAAAAAAAACTCAAAGTAACATTCCAGTTTATTTTGGGAATTCATATGAGACAGGTTTTCAGTCACGAGTGACTCAAAACGAATTGGAATCAGAAATAGAGGATCGCTCGAGTTTACCAGAAGTGTTGATATATGTAGATAGTGAAAACGTTAGTGAACATATTATATTACATGATGTTCATTTTAATAAGGAATCAGGTACAATTACTCATCCTGCAGTACAGAAAACGTTAGAGAATAATGAAAATGAGCAGAGAAGCAAAAATTCCAAGGATGTCAATTTTATTTTCAGTGACCAAAAAGAAAACGAAGTGAATCAATACTTAAATGATAAGATCAAACAAAGAAAATCCGAGAATGAATCCCTTAATAATGCATGTAAATTGAAAGATACAAATCATACAAACGAAAGTGCCAAACATTTGCCACAAACATTTGGGTCGGATAAATGCAAAGAGGAAAACCATTCAATACTAAGTGAAAGTAGTGGTTTAGAGAGCGTAAATTGTAATAACATCCATTCAAAATCTAATCCGAGTGAAGTTTACATTAACGACAATAATAATAATTTAGTAGGTACCAAAAACTTGGCTTTTAATACGAAACTGAAGGAACATTCTGAAAGACTCTATAGAGGTAAATTCCTAATTAGGAAGAAGAACAAAATTTGTTTAAATAATAATATTTCGGATAAAAACATAAAATGTGAAGCAATAAATAATGTCATCAAAAACAATGTCGACCAGTCGAGAAGAATATCTTCATCTAATTATCAGGGTGTTAAAAGTTTGTGCACAGATACAGATGAATTCAGTAACAATTCAAATATAGATGATGTTAGTTCGCTATTATCTAAGCTAAAATACTCAAGAAAACAAGACATTTCTTCTAAAATTGTCGACAGTAATATCAAAGCCGATTTCAGTTACAACAGTCATGAAATGGATACCGATATCAGTTTCATTCTGCCTTGCGAGAAAGATACTACAAAATTACCTAAGAATGTTTGTGAAGGCAATAATGACATCAAATATCAAAAGGAATTGAAACTATCGCTTTTACGATTGGGTAGATATTGTAGCACTCTGAATATTAGCAAACAAAACAATCAAAATATCAGAAACAACATAATAAATTGTTTAGATTTAGTAGACAAAATTAGAAAGAAAACTAAATCCCACTTCGATTATAAAACGAGTATAGCAACTTTATCTAGCAACATTCAAAATGGCGGATACGATTTGTGGGAGAACGAGGATCATACAATGAGGACTGACAAATTAATGGAAAAGAGGAATTATAAAAACCTAAATAGACCATTCTTAAAAGCAGTCAGTCGAATTATTGACAAAAGTAGAAATTACGAATCAACGAAGAATCAATCCGAAAATTCCTTAATAACATCTTTATTGCTGCTGGACGAATCGGAAAATAGATCGCCGGAAGAAGCAGCGTCAAAAACAGATAACACTTTAACTACAATTAGTTCCACATCAAAACAACAACAATCCTTAGAAAAACTCATTGATATACTTTATGGTATAGTGGAATCTTCACATTCGTATATTTTTGAATGGGGAATCAATTTATATATGCTGGATTCAATTATGATGTCGCTTGCGAGTCACTGTTACCATGAGCCTCGACCTACTTCAATCAAACAAATATCTTTATCAAATTATTCAAATTTGTCATCCCAAACTTTCAAGACTAGAATACCAACACTTCTCAAATATAACAGTGGGGATGTAAATCACAACAAAACTCAAGAAAATGTACTCTTATACAGTCCAATAAAAAAATCTTACCAAAAAATTAAAGAATTTTCTCAATACAAAAAATCTTCACTACCATTGACACCTTTCACCTCAAAAACTGGTAATGGTACAGTAAAAGTATATGGAAAATTAAAAATTAAAAAACCCGATAATATTCAAGCTAATGTCATTTTGAAGAGTCAATGACTGGCATTTTTATAATATGTTCTGTCAAATAATGTCATGAAATATATATTTTTATATTTTAAACTTTTTTGACTTTTCTATAATACATTTTGGACTTAGACTTGGACTTTGGAGTTAGGGTTGTATAAAATGCACAGCACAATAACAAGAAATGAATTTATTAAGTAATCTTTTTTATTCCATATTGGCAGAAATAGATCGTTTTTTGTTTTAAATAAAGCAGAAAGCAAAGTAGATGTCAAATGTAATTAAGTATCTGATTTTGGCCAAATAAAAAATGTTTACAATACAAAATGCTTCGCATAAATTGATTTTCTTCAAATGAAGTAAAAATTAATGTCTATGAGAATTTATGATCTGTGCAATATATCCAATATGACAAGCCGCTTTAGCCGATGGTTCATAATTTCCGGCTTCATGAAGTCCGATTTTTTTATTGGTGTTGTATTACTTTTCCCAATTGCTTTTTTATGGAATGGTTTGCTTGTAAAACCTTTGTCAGATTTGGCTTCGTTTCCCAGATTTGAATATTTTTGCATTTGTGAAAGATAATATTGGTATTTCTGAGAAGGATCATCCTTGGCATTGATTGGTGATACTTTCTTATTATCTGATTTCTCTATCTTTCTATTGGGGTGATTTGGTGGAGATGCTTGCTTCACATCTCCGCTTTTCAACGAAGATGCACATTTCTTATATGAATCTTCTGAAGGAATTTCAGGAATTTTTGAATCACTTGATTGAGCAGAAATTTCGACTTTATCGGAATTCCTCTTTGAGGGTTCTTCTGTAACTTTATCTAAATTTTTATTTACCAATAAATTCTCTTTTGGATCTTTTGGTTCATCTATTTCTTCCACATCTGATAAAAGTCTTGAGTCTGATTTGTACATTTTCTTCCTTTCTATTAGATCTTTATACTTATTGATCATTTGTTTGTTATTTTTTTCTTCCTCTAACAAGGCGGAGCCTTTATCAAGAATCTTATCTAAATCTTCCAAGCAAGATTCTCTCTTTAGCAGATTACCGTAAGGCTCATATATATTAGTTTGAACGGTTTGAACTGATGACATTGAAACCATACGCGACGGACTTTCTTGAGGTAATTTGATAATTTCACCGGGATTTTGTTTTGAAGTGACACATTCACTTTCACTGAAATCCATTGCGAATCTCATGTCATCCATATCAATTGAATCAGACTCATTGTTATCATTATTATATTCCATTAAAACTTCTCGGAGTACTATTTCTTCCAGATTTGCAGGGTTACAAAGCATATTTATGTTAATTATCGATAACAATTCTATTGACAGAAAATAACCTATTGGAAAGGCTGAGAATATAAGGATGATTAGATTATACGCTTGCAAATACCGGGGCAAATTCTATGGAAATACACACACCCTTAATAACCCTACCGTTAAAGTAACCCTCGAATTCTATGGAATTTTGTTTGTTAATCCGCCCTTAGAATGAGTATACATAGAGCATGGACGCCTCCATGCATAGCGTAACCACTCTTGCTAGTAGATATTTGCACGTATATCGATTTATGCCTCAGAAAATCCTATCTCCAACATTATAAATTGGTGAACTTCAAGATGTCATAGTGATGACGAAACTCAATATCGGATTTTAATAATTCTTTTACTAATTTTTAATGATATAAAATTCATAATAATGTCTAGCAGGATTCGTTTTCTTTCTTGCTTAGTAAGATAGAATGATTAAAAATGTATTAGGAAATATACAAATATTCTTCTAACAAGAATGTTTAGATAATCCTGCTAGACATTATCATGAATTTTATGAAAATGTTAAAATTAAAATTAAAAAGCGCTCCTTTTATATTTTCATTTAGTAAAAGAATTATTAAAATCCGATATTGAGTTACTTTATGATTATATCTCTAGTTTCAGAGATTGGGCACTATCGAAGGGCGTATTCAATTTCCATAGAACTGGAGGGTCACTTTGACGGTCAACCTTCTCAATTCTATGGAAAATGAGCACGTTTGTATCTATTATGTTATTCGTATAGAATTGGTCTATTTGGTCGTCCAAGTCTATTTCCATAGAATTGGAGGGTCACTTAACAGTCCTATTTTTGAGCATTTTTAGTAAATTAATTAACATTTCGATTTCATTCTTTCCTAAAGTTAAGATTGTTTTAGTTGGCTCGAGCATAGAGTAATAATAAGGTTTTATCTCGAGAATATAGGTACAGTTGTTAGGACAAATTTGCAAAATCGAGAATTATGCATAATTGTTGTAAAAAAATAACAAAAATGTGATATCATTTCATATTACGCGGGAAAGGGTGGTTAATGAATTCGTTGGAATAAAACAGATAATAGGTACCAATTATTCTCATGTATTTATCTCTCAACACAAGAACTTTAGCAAAAGACATAGGTAACAATATTAATTTCTTAAGTAAATTTTACTTATAGTGTTGTTAAACCATAAACCACAAAAAAAGAATTCGTTGATTTTGGAATATTGCACCATATAAACAGATTATACCTAATTTGAGTTTTTTCAATATTTTATTCATAGGATAGTAGAACAGATGATGAAGTTAGTGAAATTGATAAACTAACAGAAGCTCCAGAAGCACCCAGTACCCAAAACATCTGGCTTATTACTTATCTAATTAATAGTGGAATATGTTTTCAAATCTTTTGGTAGAGCAGACCTTTCCTGTCGAGCTCTAGTACGCTGTTGGGCAGAACCATTGTTAGAGATGCCAGAAGATCTTCTAGAAATTTCCATCTGTGAACTGATAGATCCTCTAGATGCGGAATCCTCATCGCGACTCGAACTATCTGAAGTAAAATCTTTGACAAACATACGAATCGTATACACCGTGTAGAGGAGGGTGTGAGCGAGAATGGATATGAAGATAGCAGATAGAAGCATCAGTATGAGGCCTCCTACTGACCGATACTTGAGATTCGGGTAGATCACTTTGGAGGGTTGGGGTGTTGGCCCACTCAATAAAGTGTAAAATATGGCAAACATGACATAGACGACACTCACGATCATGCCATAGATGAAGTGGCATAGCCTCACGGGTATGGCGCTAACACTGAGATCTAAGATGCTGAAACTCACGAGAATACTATGCTTGCACATTTCACTGACTGAGTGAAATAAATCTAAAACATTCAAAACATATCTTTAAAAACTCAAAAACAGAAAATAAAATAAGACCAAATATTTCTTTTTTTTCCTATTTTAAAATGGCAAACCATGAAGCATGCGACCAATATGTTTTGTACGCACTCATGTTGTGAACAAATCACGGACAATAATTTACAAATTCATAGTTTACTAAAGCAGATGATAACTTACCATTTTCAGAAGTGAATAAGCTCAACCAATAGATAAATGAATTTAAAAAAACAGTAGTCGATCCAATGTTATAGAAAAACCAGAAAGCATAGATTTGAACACTCGATGGAATAATTTCTAAAATAAGATTTATAAATAGAGATAAAGATAAATAAAATTTTATTATCCTATTTTCTATTTTCTATAATTATACGCTTTTTGACCAATTAAATTTAACGTTTCTGTATAGCGTAACTATTGGACGCCTTTAAGACGTAACCTTAAATCTACATAATCTACGTGTTATTTTTAATAAAATGTCCATACGTGATCTATAAACAAGGTCTCAAACAGCAAATCTGAACAAAGGTTGCAGGAAATATACAACGGGAAAGAAATAACAAACTAATGATACTTTTATACGTACGTATACAAGACGAATCTCTGATAATTTAGATTTCGAATCTAAAATCGCAAACTTCTCCAACTCAGTCCTTATACTTAATGATATTTCATGGCATATAGCGAACAGAAACAAGATATTTAGCGTTATACAAAATTTCACTCCCGAAAATGCCTAGCCGGCATTTGAACTCTCGTGGTGGTCAAGCGTTCTAAACACTCGGCCAGCGCTCTCTTCAAAAGAATGGCAAGTTGAAAGCCTTCTTATACTGTGTGCTAATTCAACTGGAAGCTGAACCAGACATAGAGATTGAGAGTTGTATGATATTGCTTCAAGATTTAAGTAATCTCCATGTCTGATTCAGCTTCCAGTTTAATTAGCACAGTATAAGAAGACTTTCAAATTGCTGTCCGAATGGTTAGAAAGCTTGACTACCTGAATCCGAAAGGTCGAAAGTTCAAATCCCGACTATATCGCTGAATTTCTGTTTTAACCTGTCATATATGCAGAAAATAGATAATTTTAAAACATATACTTGAACCAAATTACCGTTGAATGAATAGCGCATAACAAGAACAGCTAAAATAAAATACGATACAACCATAAGGAGAAAACTCCAGTTCATGCCATAGAGAAACCAGTAACCCGGGTTGTGAGAAAAATAGAATAAGGTTACCCAAACAATGTCGAAGATTAAATAGGCCATTAAGAGGATAGCTACAGACAAACGGTAGCCTGCATAACATTTGGGTTGGCACCAGGACCACTAAAATTAAGACTCGATATCTGTAGAAAATCTGTAGGATGTTGTAATCGTGTATAATAAGTAACAGGAATAACATAATTCATCTTATAGATTTTTTGTAAGCTTTGAGACTTAATATGGGAAACTAGTCATAAACGTTCTCTTTTAAATATCATAATTTTGAGATCTATATTCAAATATCTAATGTGAATATTATAGACCCGATTTCCTTATAGATTACAGGACAATTTTGAAAAGTTTTGAGTATAGCAGTATTTGGCAGTTCCATTTATTTGAGTATTTATTTTGAAAGCAATTTTAGCTAAAGGATACTGTGCTTTTTAAATATTTCTATGGATATATGACAGATTAGCTTTCAACCAATCAAATTGTAAGACATAAAAATGAATCTGAAATTCGAACTGAGCGACATCGTTTACCCTATAACTACACTATTTTTGCTCCATTATAATTTTACTCCAATTTGATTGGTTGTTGGTGTGATTGATCTTGACCTACATACTAATTTACTATCAAAACTTTATTTGAAGGCTAATTGTTTACCTTCAAAAGGTCAACTAACTAGGACAAACTTTGAGTAATGTTTAATTGACCGTTAAAATAACCCTCGAATTCGATGGAATTTTGTTTGTTAATCCGCCCTTAGATACATCATATCATTGCAGAGATAGGGCCGTATCGATGGGCGGATTAAATTTCCATAGAATTGGAGGGTCACTTTAACGGTCAATTCAACTCAAACGGATATTTATAGTTACAATACCCTATAGGTAGGTACAGATAGAGTCTGAGAGGGTTGGCTATGGTCGACCCAGGTAGAGTTTGAGTAAAGGAACAGATTGATGTCTGATTCAATTCTGAGGGGCATATTGTTTACATGTATAAAATTAAACAAGTATATAGTAAATAAAAGCTTCTCACCAAACCAATGAGGAATTCTTCTTTGCTCTCATGAGCAAAGCTCAATTTGTTGAGTGTGAACTCTGCAGTGATACTTTCACAAGCCATAGCAATAAATACTTAGCTATTTTAAAATAAAACTCATGAAAGATTGAAATTACATGTCTTGGAAAACGAAGCTTTTAAAATGATGTAAATCTGTTAGGTATATCGTATCTATACGTATCTATATCTTAATTATTTGAAACAATGTAGAATAGCCTATGAGGTATATCTATTATTGATTATTACTATATTGTGTACAAATATACCACACAATATATTGTTACTTGGCGCACACTCTAATGCTTTGATTATTGGTCGATATACGATCGATATTGAGAGGGTGGTGGTGTGCTTGCAGCAGAATAAAGTGCTAATCAGATCAATAGGTATTAGGCACAGCAAGCAATTGTCAACAGAACACTCTCTGGCACAGATGGCAGTGTGTGTGTGTGTGGTTAGCACATCACACAATTAGCTGCTTACCGGATTAAGGCACGAGCATTTGAAGTAATTAATTCAGATATAGACTTTCTATTATTATTGAAAGTTGATTCAATTCATTGTATTATTCAGCCCATTATTGTATATGGCAAGGTATAGGGTACAAGGTAATTTGTTGTACAAGATAGGGTACACATATCATGACAAGGTAGGGTACACATATCATGACAAGATAGGGTACACATATCATGACAAGATAGGGTACATATATCATGACAAGGTACACATATCATGACAAGATAGGGTACACATATCATGACAAGATACACATATCATGACAAGGTAGGGTACACATATCATGACAAGATACACATATCATGACAAGGTAGGGTACACATATCATGACAAGATACACATATCATGACAAGATACACATATCATGACAAGATACATATATCATGACAAGGTAGGGTACACATATCATGACAAGATACACATATCATGACAAGGTACATATATCATGACAAGGTAGGGTACACATATCATGACAAGATACACATATCATGACAAGATACACAAATCATGACAAGATAGGGTACACATATCATGACAAGATACACAAATCATGACAAGATAGGGTACACATATCATGACACGATACACAAATCATGACAAGATAGGTTACACATATCATGACAAGATACACATATCATGACAAGGTACACATATCATGACAAGATACACATATCATGACAAGGTACATATATCATGACAAGGTACATATATCATGACAAGGTAGGGTACACATATCATGACAAGATACACAAATCATGACAAGGTAGGGTACACATATCATGACAAGATACACAAATCATGACAAGGTAGGGTACACATACCATAACAAGGTAGGGTACACATATGGATATGAGAAACCTGTCGTGGATATGAGGAACCTGTCGCGGATATGAAGAACCTGTTGTGGATATGAGGAACCTGTCGCGGATATGAAGGACCTATCGTGGATATGAGGAACCTGTCGTGGATGTGAAGGAGTTCTTGTAGATATGAAGGAGCTGTTGTGGATATGAAGGACCTGTCGTGGATATGAAGAATCTGTCGCGGATATGAAGAACCTGTTGTGGATATGAGGAACCTGTCGTGGATATGAGGAACCTGTCGCGGATATGAAGAACCTGTTGTGGATATGAAGAACCTGTCGCGGATATGAAGGACCTATCGTGGATATGAGGAACCTGTCGAGGATGTGAAGGACCTGTCGTGGATATGAAGGAGTTCTTGTAGATATGAAGGAGCTGTTGTGGATATGAAGGACCTGTCGTGGATATGAAGGACCTGTCGAGGATATGAAAAATCTGTCGAGGATATGAAAAATCTGTCGCGGATATGAAGAACCTGTCGAGGATATGAAGAACCTGTCGTGGATATGAGGAACCTGTCGTGGATATGAAGAACCTGTCGTGGATATGAGGAACCTGTCGTGGATATGTGTACCTTGTTGTAGATATGAAGGACCTGTCGAGGATATGAAGAACCTGTCGAGGATATGAAGAACCTGTCGTGGATATGAGGAACCTGTCGAGGATATGAAGAACCTGTCGTGGATATGAAGAACCTGTCGTGGATATGAAGAACCTGTCGTGGATATGAAGAACCTGTCGTGGATATGTGTACCTTGTTGTAGATATGAAGGACCTGTCGTGGATATGAAGGTCCTGTCGTGTAAATGTGCATCCATCAGTGACCATAAAATTATAGGCTGAGTTGGAGAGGTTGGCATCTACTGAAAAACTCCTACTCAACCTATTTATTGAAAACCACAATTTTAATACGAGTTCGTAACGCAATCCCACTACATAGCATGGATTCTGCTTTCATTTAAAGTCGTTCAAATTCAAAATTTTAGATCCGGTTGCGTGCCACATTCCCCATTATTTTGGGACGTTTAGTTCGGAGTATAGTACGGATACCTACAGATAGAGAAGTAATATTAAATTGATCAGCGCCTTTATTAGCGATCAGGTGTTTCTACCTGGAGCCTGTTTCATGTCGAAAACTTATGATAAGTTTATAAGTTTCTAGTACTAGTTACTTATAGTCGGTTTCACGTC
>JAYMFX010199984.1:0-10992 GCA_036784945.1 Monocelis spectator | reverse complement strand
AATTATGCATATCATTCGGAAATTTGCAGCTAAAATCCCAACGCCCCCCCTTTTCAAAATTCCTGGATCCGCCACTGAGATTCATCTCATGAGAGTGACTTGTTTTTACTCTGATCTGACATTCTGGTTTCATATTAAACCTATAAAACATTAGTTCAAGCTGTGTTGCAAATAAAATATCAAGTTATACCAAATTATTTTACATTAGCATCTGCTACATTCCTATTAAGTTCACTTTTAAAGAAATATATGTTACTTTTTATTAACTTTGAACATTTAAAAAAAGTACATAAATAATAACTATTCCTACATTAATTCTAAAAGTCATTAATAGGAAAGAAAATACAAAAATATGAAAATAATTTTTTATATTTTTATAATTATTAATAGGTAATATATCTTTCACCTAAATCTTATAGATCACGTGTTATATAAAAAAAATAGTTCTAGGTAAAAGCGCCAAGATTTTAAGTTAAATTAGGCTCGCTAGTTTGTTTTTATTACGATTTATTAACGCAGTAAATTAAAATTACCAATTTTTTATTTTTTAATATGTAGCTTAAAAAAAATTAATTGAATGCAATTTCGGAATGGAATGGGTGATGATTGAGTATTGACTGTAAACAGTATAAACATTGAGTATAGAATTATTCCAATATCAGTTTATTTTTAGCTATCCCGCTATTTGAAACTATTTTGCAAAAGTAGTTTACTGCGTTAATAAATGCTATGAATAATTGTTAAATGGATTTTTAGTATTAATATAAACATTGTACATGATATTTTACATATACAGAGCTATATTAATTTGACGTGCAGCAGCTACATATGTAATTCAGCAACAATTTCAATAATAATGAGCATCTTTTGATTAAATTTCAGATTTCCGTCGCATTTTTAATTTCATGGCATCGCAAATATATTAAATTAACGAACGTCATTAATGTGTCCATGATGACTATATTTTTCTCATTGATAAGGCCGAATGAAATTATGATTACCTGCACCCCACCCTTCATTTCGTATAACAATCGTTATAAAACATTTTTTTATGGTGTTATACCTTTGTTCGATACACAGGGGATAAAAACTTTTAAACAAATATATATAAACAATTTCCTTCCGCAGTTTCAAAGCACTTCCCCCATCTTAAATAAAAAGAACACAATCCCTTATGGAAAAAATCGCGAGTAACTTATTTGCTGTTGTAAAAAACATTGTGACAGCATTTATGTTGTAATTTTAAATTGAGGAATGAAATAAATAATAATTGTCTCGCGGTCATTGACTGTTCAATTATTTTTGTCTTTTATCTGTTTTAACAACTCTGAAATTTATATAAGGAAATCGATAGAGTTACACGAATTGTATACAATACTTAATTTTTAAACAAAATGCTACTCTTAATTGCTCAATTTTTTATGTCAAATATTTGAATTAAAATATAGACAGAAATTTTGATACTCTACATATTTTATTATATATTTCATTTCACAAAAGTAAAATATCACATTATAACTAATAACTATAAGCAAGCCAACAAACATGAAAACAAAATGCAAACATATCCTTAGAACAATATATATGGGTGTACAGAAAAAGCTATCTGGAGCCAAAAAGAGGTTTATATCTAGATGTCATAGACAAATATAGACAAGACTATAAGTTCACATTCTTATTCTAACAAAAAATGCAACAAATAAAAAAATAAAAACATTATTCAAATAATTGATTCCATAGATAAAACCAAATAGAAAAATATATTTCTATATCCCTCATAGAAAATCGAATATATTTCAGATATTAATTTAGGAAATTAATATCTGAAATATATGGTGCTGATGGTGCTACAGCTAAAGAAGCCCAAATAATGTAGAAGTTCGAAAAGGACGACCAATAACAGTAAAATAATCCGTTAAAATAAATTGGCGATATAAAATTTAAATGAACGCCTTTTATATCATTATTAATTATATCATACCAATTAAAACGCAGTGAAATTATTAAATATCTAATTTTTACATGTTTCCAATATCAGAGATCACAAAATAAAGAGTTTGTTTATCACAGATCAATTTAATGATAGAAGAGATAGCGCACTTGATTAATGGTGTTTAATTAAACGAGTCGTAAATTACTCGACATTGATAATTGTGGATTTGAAAGAGTTCCGCGTGTATAAATATCTATCGACCGCCAGATAATGGACCCAAACGCCTACTAATACAAAGCAATGCCAGATAGCATGAGCAAATGGAACAACACCATCAAGCTTGAAGAAGATCACCCCGAGAACGTAGACCAAACCACCAACCGCCACTTCATACAATCCCGATTTCTCTTTCTAAAATTTAATCATGATTCTTATTCACATTTGTTTAGCGGCTATTCTGTAAAATTCTCGTCCAATCATAATATCCTTCGCTCATAGAGCTCGGATAATTTGTTTTCAATAGCAAACGATGACAATATTTGAGATAAAGCCATCGATATTTCATTGCTTTTTAAATTATAGTGATATCTTAAAACAAATTACTCATTAAAAACGAAATAGTCATTTATAATTAAGGTTTTATTTACATAACTCTTGAATTGAATAGATTTAATTCTCTCTTTTCAGTTTATTGCTTCTAACTACTATGTAAGAGTAGGAGACAATAGCTGAAAAATATCCCAAAATACCTAATTGTACTTTTAGCAAAAGTCAAAAACTACAAGTCCGATTGCATGAAGGAGTCAAACTTTGTTTCTCTACGTCTCTACGCACATAATATTAAAGTTTCATGGCGATATCTGAAAGTAGTAAGACATAGTAGCCAGTTAAAAATATATCGAAGTTTTCGAACTCAGCGATATTTAGTTTACTACAGAAAATACTTTCGCCATAGAAATCGGACCGAGAAAAACACAAAATTCCGAATATTTGCTTTACTTGGTCACGTGGCAACGCCGGATTTTACGATTTTCCTGCTTGAATGTACTATCTATGTATGTATAATCCACAATGGCGTGTTGTTAGAAGTATCATGATCATGTTTTCTTTTATGAATGCGTGTTGAATGAACCTTGATCTCATTCAGTCAGTACAGAAGTCACTAAGAGAGAGAGAGAGTGTTATCTCATGATGAGAATGACAAAAATGACATAATGTTATGCTCATCGTTATAATAAAGGCTGAGAGTTGAAATGAATTAACTACACTTGTAAATATAGCACATATAGTGTAACTCGTAATTAATAACATTATTCGCATGAAAAATAGCCCTTAAGTTAACCATTTAAGAATAACGGATTAACTATTCGGTAGATAAATCACTGTTAATCTGAGAGTTAACCATTTAAGAATAACGGATTAACTATTTGGTAGATAAGTTATCGTTAATCTGAGAGTTAACCATTTCTGAATAACGGATTAACTATTCGGTAAATAAATCACCGTTAATCTGAGAGTTAACCATTTAAGAATAACGGATCAACTATTCAGTAGATATGTTACCGTTAATCTGAGAGTTAACCATTTAAGAATAACGGATTAACTATTCGGTAGATAAATCACCGTTAAACTGAGAGTTAAGCATTTCTGAATAACGGATTAACTATTCGGTAAATAAATCACCGTTAATCTGAGACTTAACCATTTCAGAATAACGGATTAACTATTCGGTAGATAAATCACTGTTAATCTGAGAGTTAACCATTTCAAAATAACGGATTAACTATTCGGTAGATAAATCACTGTTAATCTGAGAGTTAACCATTTCAAAATAACGGATTAACAGTAGTAGTCTATTATTGAAGATCAGATCACTCACCATTTGAAAAACAATGAGAGCCGGCAGAATCCCCACTGCTAAATAAAGAACAGTTTCAAAACACTTGTACCTGAAAATAAACATAATATGATGACAATCAATCACAAATCAATCAAATAAGCAGATAAAAATGGCTATCGAGAACACACCTCTCATGAAATGTATATTGATAAACAATACCAATGATAGCGCAAACCCAAACTATTCCCAGGGTGTACTGACCCCATAATCCATCAAACTTTTTTAGAACCAACCTGTAATTAAAAAAAGATTCTGGTTAACCATTGGATTAATTATGCTAGACGTGGACTAACAGTATTTTTATAAATATCAGTTGGTTTAACCAGAGTAGACTTAAATACAAAAAACACATCATTAGATTACCAGGGTGTGTATGATGAAGCGATAAAAATATAGATCACGGCTCGGTCTCCTATATGCAAACACTGCTTTACCGGTCTGAAAAATTACCAATAAGTTACATTTAATAACAAAACTCAATAATAATTATCTAAACGGCTAGATACAATTACAATAACGAGACTAATATAATATATACAAAACAATATATCAGTACATTTAGCAACCAACTACCACAAAGCTTTGGGTAATTTGATGCGGATAGGTACGTTTATAAATGGATGATTTGGGTGTGTCCTCAAATCAATGAAAAAGCTGAGATTTGTGTTGCGTTGATGATGTGAAAAGTGAGGACATTATGAATTCACAATTTAAAGTGATGATGGATTAGATGATATACTTAAAAAATGTTACATTGTTCGGTTATGATGCTCTCCTACTTTTACCATAGATCTTCTTTCTGTAAATAATAAGTTCCCTAATTATGATAAACAAATAAGAATAAAACCTACTACTTAATTCATAATGAGAGGTATGCAACATACATACCATAATTTGACCACAATTCACCAAGCTTGAAAATACATACTTTTTATAAGTCACAATTAAAATTATTTTCAGTTGAATGTTTCAGCAAAATTAGACATAAGTCAATTAGCTATATCTGGTAATTTTAAATATATTCATGAGAATTTAAAATGAATATGGAGACTCATTAAATAAAAATGAATATCAAAATTTAATTATAAATATAATCAGAAGCAAAGCTATTGCTCATCATCATGTTATTGTTTAAGCTAGCAAGCTGAATGCATTTACAAAAATGTAGAATATTAAAAAGCCATACAAAAACAAATTTAATCAGAAAAGTATTTAAGTTAGCAATTCTACAGCTCTTAATGTTTGTTATTTACAGAATTCGATCAAGGTTTGCAATTGATTGACAGTAAACTTGGTGCAAAACTATCTTATATTTGCATTATTTCCACCATATTATAAGAATACAATACAATAAAACTGTACCAAAAGAAGTACTTAGACTTATGCCTAGGCAATAAGTCTAAAAGGAGACATTTACCTCATAGCAGTAAAATGGACACTGAAAAAAATATACATAGAATGAAACCTGTCTTGAATTTAAAGAAATATAATGAAACAATAATATATTAAATATTAAAAAATACCCATGCTTTCCCAGCAATGACACAAAATGGAAGCATGATGAGACAGAAAACAGCATTATTATTGCCACGCCATAAACTATTCCACAAAACATTTCCATAAAGTTGGAAGCCTTATTTATAAGAGAGAACATTGTAACAAGACCTATAGGAATCATCCAACAATGAGTAGCTAAATTGGCATAATGTTCCACTTTTGTGGGCACATAACACTCTCCAGGGCCAGCCTTCTTGTTTTTCAGTCTAAAAATATAAAAATATACTCTTGACACACTTTTATACAATTAACATTCACAGCTCATGCCATGAGGATAGAAAGAAGATGTGTAATAAATTTCCTATTCTGTTATTATTTTAACATTTATAGTTTTTTATAAGTATTGTTGTTGCTAGTTCATTACTGTGAGTGGCATCTGGTGACCTCAATGATATTGGCACTCCATCCCACTCAGTCCTGTTTTCCATTTTGTGTCTTACTTATATGTTAAAAAATTCTTGTATGATCTCATCAATAAATTTTCAGTCAACTCTTTCTAAACTGGACAGATTTTAAATCCTCAACATTTTTTTCCAATCTTTTCAATTATAATTTGTACTTATGCCTAAACCAGAATATTGTTTATTCTGGATGTATTTTAGAGCTATTATGTCTAGCTGTAATATATTTTTTATTCTCTAATCTGGAAATACAAATTTCTCATAGTTGTCTGTTTTTTATGACATACTAATAGGTAGAGCCATTTTCTGTATAATTAATGACTGCAACATATTCAAATCAGTATTATTACTGTGCTTAGCTGATTATAGCAGAAGTTAATTGACAAATAGGCGAGCATCAATCAGTTGAACACTGTACAGGCCTGGTTGAGAAGTGTTTGAGCGATGAAATATTTAACATGTTCATTTATTCACCAAGCATTGAAAAGCTATCTATCTTATCTCTATCTGTGCAACAAAATTGATACTTTAGATGACCATATTGTGGAAGTGCCTTTACAGAAAGACTGCTAGACAATGTAAACAAAATGCAGCACATATTATAGAGTGTGCATTGATATACTAAAAGTTGGGTGAATAGGCAGGTACCAGCAATAATAAAACAACATAAATTATTAATCATGGTCACCTGCATCTTATATTTGGTTAACACAGACACTACTTAAAGTATAAATACAAATTTTTATATCAAGTAACATTTTGCAAATATTGGCTAAACAGTAATGGGTTTCATTAATTTTGTTTTTCTGATCTAGATGGGGTAGACTGTACATAATAATATTTTCAAATGAATACTATAGTAATCTTTAGATACTTAGAGATATTACAATTATAAGTACAACAGTTGATGTTTTCAGGATATACACATGAAGAAAAAACTATTATTTTATAAAAACAAATAAGTGAAGGAAAAATCAAAAAATTAGTATTAAGTAAAATTGACATAGAATGTAAACATGCAAAAATATAAAAAGTGCAAAAACCTGTAAAAAAGTTTGGCCATGACAAACCGAATGAAATCCCTAGAGCAAATTTAAAATGTCTACTCAAATTGTTAAATAAATCAACTAATAAATTAAGAATTTAAAACAATCTATTTAAGCGTCTCCAAAATTTTAAATCAAGAACTGTTAAAGAACAAAACAAAGTAAAGAACTATTTGGAGTATCAATTTCTAAATTGAATTTGAAAGAGTTTTTGATTTATTTACTGCAAGTATTTGTTAAATTGATTTTAAATCTAGTATGCTTGCTTATCATTTTGCGATATTGAAAAACAGCACTAAAATCAAATTCGACATTACTAGGCTGAAATAACGCTAATATTACACATTATAAATACAGATAGAGAATTATAAATTTTATTTAGATAAAAAAGAAACTTACCATGGATTCGCAAGCAGACATAAATGGCTGATCGTGGCAGCAGCACCAAAGTAGACATAGTGAGATATTATACATGTAAGTATTAATTAACATTATGTAATGGGGATAACGAAAGTATAAGCTTTTACGTTAAGATATATATTAATATGAAATTGCTAGTTATAAGTAAAGTACAATAATTTTGCATCAACGGGTAAAATATGGAATTCTGTGTTTGGTAGTAAATCTAACATCTTGGGATATACTATTCCAGATGCAGCATCAATTACTTTATTGATTACATAACTTGTCATATCTATGCAAGTATACTATTATGATTTATCGATATTATTAGTTTGAATCATATTTAGAATTGGAAAATGTATCTTCGCATGAATTAATTGCAATTTAACATACGATATTTTTAATATGCACACCTATTCGTGCTATTGAGGTCTGTAATTTACGAAAAACCGATATAAATCGTTAAAATTCTGCCGGTATAATTTACGAATTACTCGACATATAATAAGGAGTTTTAGATCCGTATCTGTACTGATCATGTTCTACAAAAGATACAGTTCACTCAAGATCTAATAATGTAGGGTTTGCAGTGCTGATTTATTTATCTTTAAATAATCAAGTATCTTAAACCCAAATTAATTAAGCAATATAGAAAACTATTGATCAATCCATGAAGCCAATTTTATTTGCTAGAATACATGCGATCGAATCTATAATCAGACAGTATATATTACATCATTTACACACATAATGGTTTGACTTTATCTTAATCTTCTGGCTTCTCTTTCAGTTTCCAATAGAGTAAGAATATCACCCTCTCTAACAGGACCTTTGACATTTCGGATAATACTTCTGTTACTTTCATCAATAAATTCTACACGGACCTGAGTACATTGACCTTGGGAACCAGTTCTCCCCAAAATTCTTGTAACCTGAAAAATAATATATGTCAATTATAAATTTACTGTATAGATTTGAAAATGCCCTTTTAACTTAGGATAGGTGACTGCACACAAAGAAATGTAAACAGTGAAAGCAAATGATTATTATAATAAAAAATTATCAATTGATTTTAATGCATTTAAACAACAAAGTAGATCAATTAAGATGTAAAAACCATCAGCATCTTATATGAAAGTATTGGTCATTTAAAGCACATAATAAAGCAATGCCAGTCTTAATTTAATCTTGCTTGGTCATCAATACAGAAATGTGTTATTGATTAAGGTTATTACCGAAATTCCTGCTATGAACTTAATCTTTTGTTATAATTCTGCATTTAACTTTCTAATAGAAACAGAAATTCTTACAAAGATGACAAATGTTAAAAGATGTATCAGAAATCCAAATAGAGACCATAAATGGAAATAACAATGAGCTATGTTGAACTAATTATTTGCGATTAACACTGGTACTACATTAGATATTTTAACAATATTGTGGTTCATCAAGCAAAATACTACAAAACAATAATCAGAAAAATAGCATTTCAATGTGGAGTAAAAAAATAAAAATGGCATATTGAGTTAGAATTTTTATAAATATTAATTTATACAAAACTCGTGTCAAACTTTCGCATGTTGATATCAATTTAGAATCATGTGTTGCATAATATTAGTATATATATACATAAGAAATATCAAATTGAAAAAATGAGCAGATAAACAATATTGGATAAGATGGACATATTATACATATAGACCAACTAAACTAAATGCATAAAAAATTATTCAGATCTGAAGATTCCGTTTACCAAATCAACAGATGTAAAATGAAAAGTGTAACTTTATTTTGTTATCTTAAATTGTATGGGAATTAAACATTCCCTTGGATATCTAATTTATAGAAATAGGCCATTAAAACTAGTTGTTAAAGCATACTACAATAAGATTGGAAAACTTTTAATTCTAATACAATTTACCATATATACTCGCATATAAGCTGGATAATTTTGGTAAAATTTCTCTAAAGTCCACTTCCAGCTAATATGCAGGTTTACATAGACCATTGAGAATTGCGCAAGCATTAAATTGATAATTCATAGATATCACTAACATATTGCAATGTGAAGAGTCCGAAAAACAAAAGTTTTCTACATGTTCACTGAACTTTGAAAATCACCTAGAATCAAAGGGTCACTTAAATGGTTCATAATGCATGCTGCATAATGGTTTGTTTAACCGTGGTCTTCTAATTCTATTCCAGACAGTCCACTCTTAAAACTGTCAAGTGACCCTATGATTTTAAGGAAATTTAGGCTTCCCTGATGAGATATTCATAATCTATATCATAACCAAGGGAATAAATACTTAAAAAACAAATAAACTTTATATTGTCATTATAAATGATAAATTCCAACTAAAAATAGATCAGGTTTTGAAACATATATCTGAAACAACATATTATGTGCATAATATAAAAATATGTAAATGATTTTATTATACTGCTAGTTTTAATTATTATATCAAATTATGGTGAATTGCAGTGATTAATTAATCTGAACATGTTAATTTGTATTTAATTGAATAGTAAACTTTTTATTTGTAATTAATGGCATAATATAGGTCATCAGGCTTGGTACCACTTCTCCTATTTAAATCAGAATCATAGAATGGCTATTTTTATAATAAATATAATTATAAATAATGTAGCACCATTATCACAGGTTACACTATGATTTATAATATGATGTATTAATTAATTGTCTAGCTGTGAGCAATAGTTTATGCAGATAAAGTTTAGTGGTACATATTGTTAGGGCTAGAGTCAAACTTGAAATATGCAGAAATGAGGAGCAACTTCAATTTAAAATTATAAACACAACTATTGCCAGGCTTAATACATTAACATAATGAATCATCTCTAATTCAAGTACACAATAGTTTAAAATTTATAATGACTCTAAATTTTTGGTGCATTTTTTGTAAGCCGAAGGTTATACCATAGAAAAATATAGAAGTCATGATGGATGAAAGTGCATAAAAAAGGCAGTTTTATTGCAGTGTTAACAACAAATTTTAATTATTGCAGTTTGATATGATTTTCATATTTTAGTTTTATTGATGAACTTAGTATTGCTATAATCAATAAACTATTAAACAAATTTGATTTTAAAGACACTGCTATGTGCTGTGAAAGATTCATTTTCAGTAATAATTTAATTAACATATTGAAGCTGTAATTATATGTGACCAACAATTTAAAAATATATTTCATTTACTACTGCATTAAGAAATATGTGCTTAATTGGACAAGTAATTGAAATAATTATTGATAAGGTTGTTTATTATTTAATAAATGGTCATCTAAAACATAAACAATTAATGGCATAATATATAGTATATGTTAATGTATGATAATCAATACAAATCAATATATAGACGAATTAAATTAAAAAGTGGAGAAATAATTTACTCTTGCGAGCCTGGATGGAGCAGCACTTTTATCCATGTTTGTAAAATTATTGTAAACGTGAAATTTGAAAGTTACCGGAATAAGTAAATAATAGACTAAATAAAGACAAAATTAATTAATAAATAAAACACAACTGGAAAAAACTTATATTCATAATTTTTTATGCATCTATCCAAAAATTAATAAAATTTTATACTATCTAAATGCACGATAATCTATAATTACAATAATATTTGAAGCTTATATAAACATTGGCTTTACCGTATGGCGGCCGAAATGGATCATAGTGGATATGTGTATGGATATGTGGATATGTGGATATGTTAAAGTGGATATGTG